>JAQGAO010001696.1:0-22994 GCA_034697705.1 Ommatoiulus sabulosus | reverse complement strand
CTCCCCCCCCCCCTAAACGCCTCACGCAATTAATGGACGCCCCCTAATGCCTGGAAAAGTCAGGGAAGTTTAATATGAAATTTCTGGCGGAACCATCACATACATGTATACATGTACATTAGATGTATGGAAAAATGCCTTAATCATTGTTTAATTTTTTGTCAATCACTGTTATACATTTGCATGTAGCCAGGCAAATTGTATTCTTTAATCGTTGTTTCGTCAACTACGAGCTCGTAATTTGAAAAAGTTGACATGTCGATCGATGATTGCATGGTGGACTAGCTGCATATCTGCGAAAAATCGAATGGAATATGACTTTGTAACACACACGTTACTGTACATGTACTTTATATTCGAATAGATATGAGTGTCATCTTAATTGTAATTTTGAAATATTCGTTTTTAAAATAATAATAATAATTTTTAAATATGAAAATTCTATAACGGTGATTCTATAACAGCAACATTCTCTTGAAAATTATACTTGAATTTATTGCAGAAAATATGGAAATATGCCATTCATAATTATTTTAAAAATAATAAATGTAAAAGTGAACTGTTCCTTCATGAGGTCTTAGGAATTTTTGGAGCGTGTTATAATGAAGAAATGTCTTGCTTATTCAATTAGTCTGTGCCAGGTAGTTTCCGAACTCACGCTAGTATAAAAAGACCTTAAAAGCTGGCTCGTAAAGATCTTTAAACTACGCCCACATTGGAGGAAACAAACTTTTTGTTCACACAAAACAAATTGTTTTACATAATTATAATTTGTTACGTAAATTATCTTACATAATTTTGTTACGTAAGTTGTTTTACGTAGTTTTGCTACATAAATTGTTTTTCATAATTCTGTTACATGAGCCAGAACAAACTCATGTAATGTAACAAAATGATGTAAAGCAATAACTGGCAACAGAGAGCTCCTCTTATGTTTCCTCCAGTGTGGACATAGCTTTACGTGCTTTCAAGGAATTTGAAGCATGCCTGTGAATAAACAGAAACTAATCAAGAAAGGTAAAAGTTAACGTGATAGTGCACCTTTTTTTAACGCATGATAGTTGAACATTGCAGTGTTGGTATTTCGAATGGAATTGGTTATTGCCTGCTCATACTGTGTCTGCTGACGATCTGCAATAAATGCATGATGATGTTGTAAGTTACTAATCATTGGGCTGTAATTTAACGTCGAAGATGGCTTGCAAGATGCTCTTTCACCTGTTAGCTAACTCAAAGTTGATGGTTTTTATCAGGTTTATCGTCGCTCCACCATTCCAGAAATTGCAGCTCCGCAGCGTCGTCAAGTAATCGTTCAGACCATGAGCGCAAGAAGCTCCATCATCCCAAATCCCAAATTCCAGTGCTGACCGATCCAGAAGGTCATTCGGACCCTTTGTCCTCATTTCGCAAGGCCAATAACACAAAACCACCTGCCCCTCTGCCACGACCAGTACACACCATCACGTCATGATTTATAACAACAACAACAACTGTATGCTTGTTGTTCCTGTATAATACTCGAATTTATTATAGTCTGGTCATCATCGGTTTATTGATGGCGCTTATGCCCAACGGAGTTCATAAAAAACATGCTGGATATTACTTCTGGCACTGCCTGAAGAAGGTATGGTTTTATGGGTGCTGTGAACCAATTGTCGAACTGCTCCAAGGACTTCTTCCTTCGTTGCTGCGCTTGTGGTGTCCTGTTGGGTGTCAAGCTTCAGAGACTACTCTTGGTTGTGTTGCGGATTTTGTGTTTTTTTGGAATTTCGTTGAATCGAAGAAAAAGTCGGGGGAAAAAAGTTATTTTTGATAGAATCGGCTCCGCGTGCAACTTCTTGAGATATTTTACAAAACTTTGTGGTGGATTGATGATCATTTTTTCAGGGATTATTTTTAGAGATGACTTTTGTTTTGCAGAAACATTTCTTCGATTGAATTCGTTGTGCGTAGCTACATATACTCTTCGTAGAATCCCAGCGCCATCTATGATGAATTCTGAGCAGTCACGGAATTATCTTACAAAATGTTGTCTAGAAATCCAATTTTGAAATGCTATGGCCAAATGACGTGAGCTAGTCTTGCAAGATTTTCATTAAAACATGGGATTTTGCAAAGGGCCTATTGAATGAAATTGAACTGAAAATTATTTGTTGCCAAAAAAGTACAAACATGCTCTTTTCACAGAATTAGTATGGATCGAGTCCTTATTTAAATTTGCTAAATTGTTATAGTCTGGCCTGTTCTGACGTGTTGATCATGTAGTTCCGGTCAGGATTCACTGTTAATCTTGTGAATAATACATGTAGCAGATTTCGTTGTTTGTTCAAGTGTTTTCATTTCTAGGCAAATTAATCCAAAAAACCTGTCAATATCTCATTTTAAGCTATTAATATATTATTTTTTATGTTGATCAACTTACTGAAGACATTGTTAATGGGTCTTATACAACTAGTTTTTGTCAATTAGGAATTCGAGTCTTTTCACATTCACAAGTAATTATTACCAAATCATCATCCAGCCTTGAATCAAGTTGTGCCTCCAAAATTAACCTCTGTCATTGCAATGAAATACAGGCAAACTTCGATTAACCAAAACTTAACATACGAACAATTCGCAAATACATGTATGTAGGCCTACATTTCCTTTTTTGGCCCTTCCAAAACTTTATAGACAAAGATATGCACATTTTATTTGAATAATAACACAACAACACGACCAAGAACGTTTTAGTAGAAAACTACGTTATTGTTTTCCACGATGATTGTTGTTGTGTTTATCGTTTTCTGCGGGATTATGTCAAATCAACTTGTGGTAGTAAGTTCGATTTTATTTAGCAATTTCCGGTGGCTATACCATTTGAAGTTTTGAACGTTAAAACGTTCTTGGTCGTGTTGTTGTGTTATTATTTGATTGTTCCGACCACTTGAAGATACATGATGATTTTATTTGATCATATTTCCATGTTTCTTTAAGAAGTTGTTCAAGTACATAATCTTATTTGAATTTGTTCTTATTTTATGCTGTTTTTAAGAAATTCTTCTAAATTGGCAATGCGCTAGTAGGCCTATGAGTGTTGCAATTTGCTAACTGTTTGGGTCATTGCAAGATACTGTTTTTAAGTATTTTGCATTTCCAGATACATGTACATTAAAACAGCACAAAATGCTGGAAGCAGATCATGGAAGAAGATCAACTTTGTTTTCTTACATTCTTTAGTTGTATCTTTCTCGGCATAGTGCTACAGTGTTCTACACTTTTGTTATACTTTATGATCGAATAACAAACTTTGGTGAAGGTAAAATGTGCCAAAAAAGTAAAATGAACTTTCTACGAGTAGTGTTCATTAAGTTTCCGCAATCATTTTTTTTTAAAAATTGGCTGTATGGATTTTAATAAAAAATTGTTGAAAAAATTCTTCCATCATTCCTGAACATATCTCAACATTAAAAGATGTGTTCAAAAATTGCATGTTCTTAAAATTCAAAAGTAAAGAAGGTCTCCGAGGAGATAGCGGTCTGTTGTTCGTTTTTTAACTTTTGAAGGCACTTCAGGAGCTGAAATGTGTGAAATGTTAAAGGCCCAAGTAATGTCTAAACGTTCCGTCTATGAGTGGATTGAAAAGTTCATAAATTTACAGACAACTGTGAAAGATGCTCAGAGAAGATGATGGTCAGCATCTGTCAGAAAGGCTGATTTGGAATCTTTGGCTTTTCAAGAACGATGGAAAAAATTCATCTCCCAAAATGGAATTTTTTTAAACAATAGATGACGTTTACATGTATTTCTCTACCAAATTTTATTAAAATCTATACATCCGTTATCTAAAAAGAAAACGATTGCGCAAACTTAATGAACACCCCTCGTATTAAAACGAATTGTAGGATGAGAAGAAAATGGTTCTATTCAACTGATAATGGATAATTTTTTCAAGAAAGTTTACTTATTCCGTAGCGTTTTCGGTGAATTTACATGAGGAAAATATGAGGGAATTAACCACTGTGCAAAATCAATTAAACAAAAACTAATTATGTTTAGACAAAATCTCATTATTCTTAATTCTGAACATTTGCTTCAAACTAACGAAATGCTTAATATCTGAAATTTTTTTTAAAAAAAAAACAATTACATCTGAAATGAATCCAGGAGCTCATAAATTATTTTTGTAATAATTCCTATGAGAAAACCATATTCAACATGCGCGAACATTCAAGTTAAAAACAAGTTTTGTGAAGCTCATTATGTTCGTTAAGCGAAGTTTGCCTAATTTACGAGAGTGTGTCGTCTTTGGTAAATCTGCATCAAGTTCTACACATTGTAAACATGTTAACGTTATTTTATATTGTTTCGAAATTCTTCAAATTATTTTAACTGAACTAACTGTTGTTATGTAAAGGTAGTGGCATTTCGTATGCTTCAATATTCCCTGTTTTGAATTAAATTTGTCATTTCGTCACTTTTACTTTATATGTGTGGGTTAATCTCCCACGTGACATGACGAGCCATACTGTCGCCATAGATAAACTAGTCATGACACTAGTCAAATGACGTTTAAGTTTCCGTATTTAGGACTGTCACAACTAGAAGCGTGTGTAGGAAAATTGACATTTAAGCTGGTTTGAAATTTCCTGGTTATCCAAATTTTTTCAACTTTTATTTCATTTGAAACGAAAATAAAATGACAAGCTTGAAAATTGAATCATGAGATGTTGATTGTTTAGTTATCATTGTTGTAAATTAATTTTTTAAAGTGCACTTTACATAATTAAAAACGAAAGTGATAAACAAACGCTTAGACATGAAGTTTGTATTGAATTTGTTTCGTTAAATTCATGACAAAAATCCACTGTAACATGTTGACTTTGACCATGCCTTCCTAGTGGGATATAACGGAAGTTTGTAATAAATGAAGTACTGTACAACGGCATACCTTCGAGAGTTGAATTTCCTGGAAATACACGTTGTTTCGTAAGTTGATTTCGAGAATACAGGATGTCGGAAATTTAAGAGATCCCATAGTGAAGTTTTCATTTATTACTTGAGTTTCGATAACGTTGCTTCGCTCAGTTATTGTTTGCCACGATGATTGTTGTTGTGTTTATCGTTTTCTGCGGGATTATCTCAAATCAACTTGTGGTAGTAAGTTCGATTTTATTTAGCAATTTCCGGTGGCTATACCATTTGAATTTTTGATCTTTTACTATGTTAAGATTTATTAAGGATTGACTTTTTTTGGTAAAAATGAAACAACAATTTGCAGATGGGGTTTGAATTTCTTCATTTGAGGCAAGATTCTGGGGTAGCAAATCAACCCAACCCAACATTGTTAACGATTCCTAGACGTAAGTATTTTACAATATATAAATTTCTTTAGGATTTTTATCATTGATGGATCATTTGGAAACATTTTGTTATTACATCTTTTCTTATTTTATTCTTAGAAAAACATAACGTGTCAGCTGTTCAAATCCTAAGGCAAATGAGCAATATTCTTCGAAAATTCGTTTCAAAAAATATTTTAAAACCGATATACATTTCAAAACATATTGTGGCATGCCGGTCATTATGAAAATATGCCAATGAACGCATACATTAGTAAACTATGCTTCCTTTTATGATGTTTTTCAATAATAGCTGTTCACATTTTGTATCGTTGATGAATCTTTTGAAAACTTAGTTCTTATTTGTTCTAAGAAAAAATAGTTTGACTGCTGTTCAAATACTAAGGAAAAAGAGCAAAGTTCTTTGAAAATTGTGAAATTTTCAATGAATTTATTATTACTTTTTTCATATTTGTTCAAAAGATAACATAATTTGACAGCTATTCAAATATACTAAGGCAAATGTGACAAAATAGGACAAGAGGCAAAAAGACAAGTTCTTTGAAAAATAAAAGACAAAATGATTAACTTATTTAGGACGAAACACTGAACTGTAAATAAGCTTCGTCTCAAAAAATATTTTGAAACCAATATGCATTTCAAAACGTTTTGTGGCATGCCGGTCATTATGAAAATATGCCAATGAATGCATACATTATTTGTAGCAAACAATGTTTCCTTTTAAAGTGTCTTTCAATAACGAGGCCACTGGAATTGGCTTTCGAAGAATTCGAGTCACAGCATACACCATGGTTTCATTTTAAAATATATTGTGTAATTTTGCGTACTTACGTTAATTGCCATTATTTTGCTTTAAATTCTTCAGAACATTTGTACATTTGTTGAATCCGTCCACTGGGTCATAGATAACCAAATTTTTCACAATAATTTAAATTCTAATATTGAGTTGTCCAACAAACACTCATGTAAGAATCTTCGATTTTGCAAAACTAGCAACTGCTAAGAACAGATAGACCAATGATTTACTGGTCATCCGTTTATATGAAGTCAGTACATTTTTTTTGATGATACTTTCCAACTCAAAGATATGCTTGGTGTCCATTGTTTCTTTTTTATTAGATAAATTTAGAAGTCATCAAAAAGCTTCCACGGACCTTATCTTATTGGGAAAAGGTTTGAACAGCTCCGCCGTGTCCCATCAAGGGGTTCTTTTCATGCAGAACAATGATGAGTGGAAATTAATTTGCGCACATCATTGGGACGTCCGTGGTGCAAACGTTGCATGTCACCAGCTAGGATTTACCATGTAAATGTTGGTTTGATCATTGTAAGTTTAAACTTGAAAATTGTGAAAATATGTTTTACTCTCCAGGGGAGCGCTGAAAGCCACTGCTGACAGTTATAGCAGCAATCGACACAAGTTTATTTACACCGATGTGCAGTGCTTTGGGAATGAAACCGAGCTGGAAGAATGTCCCAAAGTCGTCGTAGAAAACTCCGTCTACGAATGTGAAAATAAAAAGGTGGCTGGTGTAGTGTGTAGAACCGAACAGAAAAGTTAGTTCCAAAGGTGAGGAATTTTTGCAAAAACCTGCGCCTGTAGGTAACTTAATGGGCCAAAATGTTCCATTCAGAATGCAAACAAAAGGAATTTCGATGTTCGCACACGGAGTGCATCAGAGCAGTTTATTTGTGCGATGGAGAAAAAGATTGCATAAATGGTGCTGACGAAGATCCTGAAAACTGTAATGGTGAGGACTCTCCTTGCGAATCTATAACCCCATACCCTGAGTGCTAAAAATTATAATGCATGTACTTGTACTGTAGTACTGTAATTTTAAGGAAGCATTCTAACTTCCAGATTGATTTTCCTCCACTTAGTATGATTCCACTACAAAAGGCTATTCGTGATTATAAAATTATTAATTCCTTAGTTTAATTTTTTAAAAATGAAATAAACTTGGAGGATTTAAATAACCTTGGAAGATTCAAATAAATGTGTAAGATTCACATAAATTTGTAAGATTCAAATAAACTTGCAAGATTCAAATAAATGTGTAAGATTCACATACATTTGTAAGATTCAAATAAACTTGGAAGATTCAAATAAATGTGTAAGATTCACATACATTTGTACGATTCAAATAAAGTTGCAAGATTCAAATAAATGTGTAAGATTCACATACATTTGTAAGATTCAAATAAACTTGCAAGATTCAAATATATGTGTAAGCTTCATATACATTTGTAAGATTCAAATAAACTTGCGAGATTCACGTAAATTTGTGAGATTCACATAAATTTGAAAGATTCAAATAAACTTTTAAGATTCTAATTAACTTGTAAGATTCTAATTAACTTGTATGATTCACATAAATATGTATGATTCAAATAAATTTGCAAGATTCACATACATTTGTAATATTCAAATACATTTGTAAGTTTCACAACAATTTGTAAGATTTAAATAAACTTGGAAACTCAAAGATTCGAAAATAGCATCTTTAGAATCTTTGCGCTTGCGATTCTGTATTACTTCCACGTTTATTTGTTTAAATAAAAAGGCACAATTATGAAATTTTACACAAATAAATAACCTTATTTTGGTAGATGAGTCGTGTTTCAAGCTTCCGTACTTTTAAGGCTTTGAAAGTAAATTTGGAAGTTATAATCCTTTGTTACAAATAAAATAAGCTTAAACTTGCAAAATTTTATCATTATTTATCATGTATTTATCATGTATTTAAATGTTGGGTATGTGGACGTTTGCTTCCCCGCTCCCTACTACATGACATTTTCATGCTGACAGTAGGGTACTGAGTTGAATTGAATATTTTATACACGTTTTTAGAAGTTCGTCTTTGACGTCAAATCTTTCTTATTGTTTTACGAAAAGTGCACTTTCCATTTTTTCACAGCACCCATTGAAGTACGTTTGGTTGATGGGTCAAGTAACGCTTCTGGACGCGTTGAAGTGCGCCATAATGGAGTCTGGGGTACGGTCTGTGATGACGCCTGGGACCACAAAGACGCTCAAGTTATTTGCAGGATGTTGGGCTTTCCGTAAGGGCTTGCAACATTTTCTTTAATTTTGATTCAACTCTATGCATATGAATTAATGAATCTCTAAAGGGACAATCCATCGAGCGTCATAGTTCATGCCGCAGCTTATTTCGGTCCTGGCAATGGCATAGTTTGGCTGGACAATGTTCGGTGCACAGGAAAGGAGGACTCCATCTTCGATTGTCCCAAACGTCCATGGGGGAAGAGCAACTGTGGTCACGAGGAAGATGCTGGAGTCACGTGCTTGTCGAGGAGTAAAGATGTGTCGAGTTATCATGCCTGTTAGTACATGTTTGCAGCGCTGTATATTTGTAAAGCATTTGAAAATATTGGTACAAATTGTGGATTTTCTTTAATTTTTGGCACTGACTGACTCCTTAGTTCCAAAAGTGTGCGGTCGACGGTTCATTAATCAGTATCCCGATGATTACAAAAAGGTGATGGGAGCTGGAAGACTCGTCGGTGGCCATCCATCCATGCCGGGCAGTCATCCTTGGCAAGTTGGTATCCGACTTAGGAAACAAAATGGAGCCATTGTTCATCATTGTGGTGGTGTCATCTTAAATGAGTTTTACGTTCTTTCTGCAGCGCACTGTTTCAGGTATCCTATCCCTCATTTTCTTAGACGAATTTTCTGTACTTTTGCTGCTTTCAGAATAGTTATCTTTGCAACAGTTTGGTTTTTTTGCTACGTTTTTAGCTCGTTTTCTTTGCATGCCTACATTATTCGTGTTGGGGATTTTGATAACCAGGTGATTGATTTTGATGAGCAAGAATTTGACGTGGATTTTATAATTATGCACGAAGAATTCGGAAATGGTAAGGATAGTTACGTTTTCTGCAAAATTGGACGCGTGAATATGCTCAAACTTTTATAGCCTAAATGGACAAATGCGATGGCCATCAATTTGATCCCCCAGAGATTTTATATTCATTCAACTTCCCTGACTTTTCCAGGTTTTTAAAACAAATTTTCCTGATTTATAACAATGTCAAAATTGAGAATTATTATCCACGATTTTGTAAAATCGACACAGGAAAATATTCAATGTGTTGCAAAATTTACTAGTGATAACTTTAAACAATTTTACAACATTAGTATAAGAACAAATTGCAGTATTGCAATATTATTAGTATAAGAACAAATTGCAGTATTGCAATATTATTAGTATAAGAACAAATGGCGAAAAATTGTACTCTGAAAAGGTTGAGAATTTTGCAAATTTGTCCTCTGAATTGGTTCAAAATTGGTTCGGAATTCGTCTCCTCGGAATACGTCTGGGAAAATCTTGAAATTTTCTCCTCTGAAACTGTTGAAAATTTTGCAAATTTTTCCTCTGAAATTGTTAAAAATTTTGAAAATTTGTGCTGGAAATTTTTAAAAAGTTTGCAAATTGGCCCTGAAATACATACAGTATGTGACTCGTACATATATAAGCATTAATTTTGGATTGTGACACATAAAGACTTTGAATTTCCCTGACTTTTTCAAAAAAACTCATTCTTCCCTGACTTTTTCAGGTTTTCCATGTCTGGGGGAACACTGTTATTGATTTTTTATTTATTTTATATCCGTAGGCGCCATGTTCAACAACGATATTGCATTAGTGAGGATAAAGCCCAAAACCAATGGCAGTGGTATTCAATTTGGCCTTTATGTGCAACCAATATGTCTCTCACTCGATGAGAATTTCTACATTCCTGGAATGCATTGCATGATTTCTGGCTGGGGAAAGATAAACAAGCATGGTATATTTTGCAGTAAACCAACTTCATTTGAAGTTATCGTTTCTTGCTTTGTGGCTGTCAGAAGGTCTGAGCAACTAATTGCGCACATTGTCTTTTTTTCTACAAAAATTCAAGTTTATTCTGAAAGACTCCAAGAGGCTGAGATTCCCATTTTGCCTTGGAACAAATGCAGACATACCGACGTTTATGGCCCTTATCGGTTTACTGAAAAAATGTTTTGTGCTGGATATCTCTCTGGAGGCATCGATACTTGTGGAGGAGACAGTGGTGGACCGCTCGTTTGCTCAAAAAAAGGTAAGAAAAGCTTTCATTCCCATATTCCAACTTTTTCAAAGTGGAATGGAATAACAATTTCATCATATGTACAGATCGTTTTTACCTGTTTGGGCTGGTAAGCTGGGGCGATGGCTGCGGGGTTGCTAATAAGCCCGGGGTCTACGTTCGTGTGCAGGACTATGTTTCATGGATAGAAAAAAAAATTCAGGATAACCATTAGTTGCCTGCAGAACAGAAGAAAAGTAAAGGTAAAGGACTCTCGTTGTCATCGAAAAATCATTTCTGTAATCTGGCTTCTAAGTTTCTCAACTGTGAAGATATAAATAAAAATGATCAGTATTTAAAACTATTGAGGAGTGAAGTTCTTGGACTGCATTCTTGGAAGAATTTTCCATATAGCGGTTTGCGAATTGTATGAAACGATATCCGAGAATGATAAACAAAAAATACGTGGGGTGTTTATTAAGTTTTTGCAATCATTTTTAAAAAACACAACTACCGGCTGTATGGATTTTAATGAAATTTGTTGGAAAAATTCTTCCCTCGTTCCTCAACATATTTCAACATATTTTTTCTGTTCAATTTGATATAGTTCCTGTTATGCATTTTGAACTTTTTGAACATGTCCTGACTCGTAGTTGATGGCTGTAGCTACTGATAAACATGATAAATTTAATGCAACACTCTTTTTAAACTTACATTTACAATTAGCAAATAAAAACACAAAATGTATATCAATAACTGTACAACAAGGAATCCATCGATTCAAAATAGGGAAGCTTCATATAACGATGGCTTCTAAAGTAAAGTATTGTGTTGGATAGCACGCTCATTCTGTACCCAGGCTGGTTTTGCAAACATTTTAGGTGCAAATAGTAATAAAACACTTCACAATATAAATCATGGGCCTTTCATAATAGTAATAACTGCAAGTCTAGACTAAGGAATTACTCATCCAGATTGTTATTTTTATTTAAAATTAACAATCTGGATGAGTTAGGATAAATAGCTCAACGTTTCTGCTTAACTGCCTTCTTTAGGGCCTATATATTCGAAAAATACCGAATTATACGTTATAAATGTGTACCTAATTTTGTGAGAAAAGATTCATTTGGTATAAAATAATAATTTCAAATTAAATTAAAATAAAAAAAATGAAATCAAATTTAATATTACAATGAAATTGTAAAGGGATGGAACTTAATTTTGTGAAAAAGAATACCAGGTTTTTTTTAAACGGTAACATCAAAGTCAAATTCTGTAACAAGTCAACATACAATTGCGCGGCTACAAGTCCCAAATACGGGAAATATAACTAAATTGTGATGTTGTGGTCCAACATGACCAGACTGCTTAATCTGACTTAAAATGATTCCCCGTGCCAAATGGTACTTTGTATTGACTGCAGGGTAAAGAACTGAATTGAACTGAAATATTCAGTAAATATGACATAGGACAGAGGAGCACAATGAAAAAAAAATTTTCTTTTGTTTTCTTTTCTGCATTTTCTTGGACCTTTTACAATTTATTTGTAATGTTAAATTTGATTTCAATTTTGATTGTAATATAATTTGAGATTATTATTTTTATTACAAATTATCTAAATTTCCCCCTGATCTAAATAATCTTTTCCTTACAAAAATAGGTACTATTAATTTATAATTTACAATTCTGTATTTTTTCAAATGTATAGCCCCTGAAGAAGGCAAATAAGCCGAAACGTTGGGCTAAATAAAATTAACAATCTGGAAGAGTAATTCCTAAGACTCGCAGTTAATCATGCCAATAACATTACTTTAGGAATTATACTGGCACAAAATCCAGGTAGCACCTGAAACATACTGCTATTTGTATCTACATAATCTCAATAAAGTTTTGGTATATAAATGTTATTGCATTCAAAAATTCAATGTTTCATCATATAAACATATTTAACTTATGCTCAGTGGTGCTTTTAGCTTTGGGAAATATGAGGAACAGCTCAAAAAAGCACTTTTTCTTGTATATTGACACTATATATAGTTATCTACCATAGCTTCTATGTCACTGTAAAGATTGAGACTTTATTATGTCAAGCCATGCAGCTCTGCATGTTTTTTGCCCTAATCGATTGAATATTTCCTGACTATGTATAGACGCACAAACCTACAAACATCGGACACAATGGGGTTCTTACAATTAGGATATAAAGCAGGTAACTGAAGTATTAGACTCTTGGGCAAATTCGTAGTTATGAAATTGGATTTCTCTGTACAAAGTAATGTAGGGCATGGCTTTTTAAGTGCATTTATCCCCCATGGAAACAATGACCGGCTCATAGTCTATGACAATGCCTTGTCTCAAAATGCCTTGTAGATGAAACTCGTAGGTGGTGTCCATCTTCAGGCCCCACACTGTCTCTGTAATTGTCTTCCCGCTCCGCTGCGGGCTGCTTTTCTTGTATTGCCGACAAAACAACTTTTCGTGGCTCTTGAACTGTTCGCTCGTCGGGGTTAGGTAGCATTTCCTTTTGGGAATCTCTTCGTCATAGTCGTCTTCCTCCTCATTCTCTTGCATCTCGTGGGACAGGGATTTCTTTCTGTACAGGCAGTATTTGGTGTGGGAGTCTGCCGAAGTCCATTGAAACGTCACCGATCGACAAGAAGCGATGTTCTTGGTCGCATTTAACAGCAGATTGGCCGGCACGCTGTTGTACGGACACTTCCTCATTTTCCCCGTGTAGCAGAGTTTCACTTGGTGGCTTCTGTTTTCCGTTTCTTCCAGCGTGTTCAGACGGACCGAATAATTCCCAACATCCGCGTGCCGGAGAGTGGTTTTCTGGAAGCCATCGACCGGAATATCCCGTAGGGTTACCGCGCCTTCGTATATCACATCTGCTTTCACCTCTTGGCCACATCCTTGCATGAAGATGTTCAACTTCTTGGTGTACGACTTCAGCTCGAAGGCGTAAGAGGTTTGCGTGCCGCTGGATCCTCCGGTGTGCAGTGTGTGCACAATCCCTGGCCTCAGAGTGGCCAGCGGAAGGCGTTGGGAGGTCATGAAGGTTGCTCCAGTGTAAGCTAGGCTGCGATTGGTGAATTCGTTCACCGCAAACACGTTAACGAAGTATTTCTTGTTGGCCAGCAATGATGTGACGGTGGCCCAGTGCCTTGCACCGACACATTCGAAATGGATATCCCTTTTGGGGCGCAGACTTCTGTAGATACTCTTTCTCAGATTGCTTATCCTCTGCTTAGTGGTTTCTTCAGAGGCGAACCCAAATCCTGCGTTTTTGGGCCAGGGTGGTGGAGGCTCCCCCTCCAGGTCTGCCTTCAGGGCGCAGAGTGTTCGATAGTTCTGGCGCGGGTTGAAGGCTACACAGTATTTTATTTTTTGGCCAAGCAGGATGTGTGAAGGGGTTGGCTTCCATGATACTGTCACAGAGGTTTTCTCATTGGAAACTATGTCGATGCCAGGTGTTGCCGGAGCAAGTGGGTAGGCCAACTCCGACTGTGGCGTGCTGGTGGCAAACAATTGCACCTTGCTATTTTTTTCGATGGCAACTAAAACTATTCGAAGTACCCCGTTGGGAAGGCTGCCATGGGTTTTAAATGTTGTCATGTCTCGTCCTTGGAAAGCGTGCAAATAACGCATGGATGTTGCTGGTGTTGTGCTTAATCGCTGCGATATACTTTGTTGAAGGAAGAGCGGATCATCTAAATATAGAAATGAGATTTCATTAGACACAATGGTATATGCATCTTGCTGCTCAACTGTTAATTTAGTCTACTCAGCGTGTCTACCATTTCAACAAGTAGAGATAGTGAGAAGAAAGCAAATGGTCTGCTTTTTGGTACGCCATATCTTGTTTTCGATGAAAAATTGAGGCATTATAAAATTATCGTGATGCCCTTGTGCCCTAAAACCTCCACTACCGACCAATTAACCCATGTAATTATCTATTTTGTATCTTTAAAAATTTCCAAATTGAATCAGTAACAGAATTTTGCTTCCTTCTGGTCAAAATGAAGTGAATACATTCATGTCTGTGTTTATAAATACAAAGGCATGAAAATTATGCAATTTTTTTGCTAAACTCATTATCTTCCAATTTATTTTAAGTAAATCAACCTGTATTAACATTATGTGTTAAGTCGAGGACACAGATTTCACCAGATTGTGCCAGATAAATAACATTCAAGTATGTTTCAAGTCGCCATTGGCAATACATTAATTATGACTTACTTTTATTGAAATCCTTATTTTTATTATCTTTAACGGGATACTTTCTACTAGTTATACATATGACATGCTGAAAAGTAGGTCTTGAGATCTTTTTTGGTTTTTAATTGGCTTCTTGTAAATGTAAAACTTGTTTGAGCAAGTTTGGAATCTTGGAAATGGATTTGATCAATCACATAAGGTGTCATGATCGAAGGCTAATTCAATTTAGAGCAGGTTTAACTATATTCATGTGCATAGTTTGACTGAACTAAAAACCTAGCGGTTTTTATAATTTGCCTTCAAAATTCCCCTTGCACCAGAGAACAAACAGTAGTCATTATCCTAACCATCACATGCTCTTAATTTGTTGACTAATAACAACTTGTACAAGCTTAATTATTTGTATCTATATTCTGCATGTTAGCATCGAGTTTCAAGGCAAACCATCTCTGGTACGGCAATATTTTGGTTGACACTATGAATATTCTACAAGAGCCATATCTTGGATACCTTCCAAACTATTTCGCTTGTCAGGACCTTGTGGATGATAGAACACTTTCCATTCAATGATCGAAGAACAGGGGGTGACAGTAATAGACACTGCAGGGGTGTCCTGGCCTTCCAAAGGAAAGAAAAAACTGGAAAAAAAGAAGTATGATTTATTAAGTGTTTGAGATTGTCGGCATTCTATAAATAGCTTGTTTTGCATGCAAATGACAAACATTTTCTTGAGAGCGTAAAGGAGATGTTTTGAAGTTGCAGACAGCGCTTTGTTTTTGAACATTCCTGTTTAATAGAGTATTTCTTAAGCCATTAAAAGGATTTTACCTTTTGAAGAATGCATTTGGTAATTATATACCTGGTATATTTAGTTCAAATTTGGTTCTCATGAATCTGGTTCAGACATCCTGGAAGGGATATGTTGCCTAAAACAACCGCAAAGGAGTTTTCACTTATAAAACTAAGTTGGAGTTAAAAATATAATATAACAGGAATATATTCTTAAGTAGCAAAATTAGGAATTTCGATAGAGACATTATTTAACAATGGCTAGTGGAATTAGTCCATAAAAAGGTGCCAGTAATATTAAAAATTGAAAATGATATGCCGAATTAATCCTAAACTTAGAGTAGATTTATAATTGCACATTTACAAAATATAACGTAATTCCATCTAATTGAAGGTCACATTGGATAGTTTGGAATTTTCATTTGACCAATTTTGTTATGTTACATATACTTTATGTTGCAAATGTCTCAAATTCGACTGATTGATTTGACACAATTTATTAGTATGAACTCCTGAGTTACATAAAATTCAATTTTTCAGTCTGGGTGTCAATTCTATTTTTAACGTGAATATTTTCTAAGTGCATGTACTGTGTATGCCTCAAATGCGACTGATTAATCTGACACGATTTTTCAGTCTTAACTCCAGAGTTACACAATTCAAATTTTCAGTCTGGGTTATAAGTTAATTTTAAACGCAGGAAAATTCTGTTTTGCGCGAAATAAGAAAGACCCTGTGCATTCACTGTTCATTATCATTTTTTATTCTAAACGTAAATAGCATGGCACATGTAGTAAATGAATTAAAGCAATGCCACTTGTCCTGGATTTTCAGACGTTTCTCTTGAACTCAATAATGCGGAAATGTTGCCCTGTTAAACAGACAAAAAGAAGGTGTCTGTATATCTCGCAAACTTTTGTCTGAGGGAAACTTTCAGTTTCAACTTAATTAAGTACCCTCCGAAGTAGGGGTCTGTTAATCTTGGAAAGTTTGTGTCCCAATAAACCTAAATAAAGTAACTTCCGAATACACGACTTTTTTTACATAGATACATGCTGTACATGTATGTGCATTACTGTCAATGTTTTTTTTGTCAAGTAGATATTTGGGATAAATAAAGTTTCCATATATATCGTATTGAACATTTAATGATCTGGAAATAAATGATTGCAACTCATCAGATCCAGTAATCATAGTTTTTAACAATTAAAAAGCGAATTACATTTTGGTACAATAAACTTTTGATTTCAAATTTTTGAACTAAATTCTTTTTTAAATAAATCATGAGTCAAAAGTTAAAAAAGGTCAGTCTTGTTATAAACAACTGCACCGAAACTAAACAGAATTGTTGCTTATAACAACGTCGTTTTCAACGTCAAGAATAAACAACACTATTTCTGTTTAAAAATTGTTTAAAATTCGTCGCATTATGAACAAAGACAAAACTAGTGTAGTTATTCAAAATCAATGTAACAATTGTGTTGTAAAAAGTTCCAGTGAAGCTTAAATTAGGTAAGAAATGGTACAAGCAAGGAGTAATTTCATCAATCTACAGAATGTTCCAATGTGTCTGCGTTTGATCAGACGAACCACCACGCGTTTGATCAGACGAACCACCACATGTTCGTTGTGTTCTTAACTTTCTTCAATAGTGATACTGCTCTGATTTGTGAAATCTTTGATGCTGACTGGACGCTGTCAATGTCTCTGGTGAAATCTGAGCAATTACGAACGTTTACAACATGTATTAGGAAAGTGACCCTGGCGTTAATGTACAATAGCCACGTCTTCAGGCATGTCCTGCAAGGATGTGGCAATGGACGAAAAATTGCGCAATTAGACCAGCTTGCAATTTATTGCTTTATGACAGCTGAGTCGAGCTGACAACATAATGTTTGTAAAAAAGGAAAGTGCTGCCTGCATAACTGGCTGCAGACTTAAAAAGATTGTGACCTTCTTCTTTTTTTTTTTTTTTTTTTTTTTTTTTTGCTGTGATCATACTCGACAATTTACCCGTCTTGCATATGCTCAGGGGCATAATCCGTGAGTTTCCAGCTGATTTTGGATCTCATCAAAGGGCTATTTGCCTATTGTTATTTATCGATAATATGGGTATACAAGGGAGCCCCCAGAAATTTCATATTCAGCTTCCCTGACATTTCTATGTTTGGAAACAAAATTCCTTGACCAAAACAATTTCAAAATTGACATACAGTATGTCAATGACGTTATCCACGATTTTGAAAAATCGACATAGGAAAATATTTAATATTTATCAAAACTTACTAAAGATAATTTTGAAGAATTCTGAAAATTTGTCTTCAGTAAATATGGAAAGTTTTGCAAATTTATACTCGGAAAAGGTTGACGATTTGGAAAATTTTTCCTTGGAAAAGATTGGAAGTTATACAAATCTGTCCTGGAAAAGTTGAAAATGTTGCAAATTTGTGCTTGGAAAACGGAAACTTTTGCAAATTCGTACTTGGAAAACTGGAAAATCTTTCAAATCTAAACTCGTTAAACGTGGACATATTTATAGATCTGTACTCGGTAAAGGTTAAAAATTTTGTGAATCTGTACTTGGAAAACATTGAAAACTTTGCAAATTTGTACTCGGAAAATGTGGAAAATTTTGCAGATTTGTACTCGGAAAACGTGAAAAATCGTGAAAATTTGTACTCGGAAAACGTGTAAAATTTTGCATATTAATGTACTCGGAAAACGTGTAAAATTTTGCAAATTGGTCCTCTGAAACTGTCGAAAATTTTGCAAATTTGTACTGAAAAAATCTTGAAAAGTTTGCAAAAATGTGAGCATAAATCTTGGATTGTGACTACATGAATACGTTGAATTTTCCTAACTTGTTCCAATCATTTCCAAGTTCCCTGACTTTTCCAGGTCTGAGGGAACCCAGATTGTTATTTCTGGATTCTGGTTATACCTGCATGCAGTGTTGGCTGATGACATTAGGGACGAGTCCTTTTTACCACAGTACAGTATACAGTATGTGTTTTTACCTCATCGGTTCGTTTCTGAAGAGGTAGATGTCCACGTCTTCCCCGTCCGGTAAGATCCCCGTGTCCCTCAGGTTCTCTTCTTTTCCAATCTGGATGTTGAAGTGATAATCTTCCAGCGATCGAAACGACTGAGTGCACGTCAAATGAATGGCGTAAAACATGCAGAGATGTAAAAATAACATGTTGAAGGGATGAGCGATGCGTCGCATTTGCATTTCTTTTCTTGATGTAGATTCTTGAGATAAGCTGCAAGAGAAAAGTCGGTTTGTTTATAGCCTATCTTATTTTAATTGCGTCATTACCAGAATCCTTTCTTCGACTTTTGCTGCATGGGAGCTGTGGGCCTACTTAGTTTTTTTTTTTTTTTTTTTTTTAGTTTAAGTTTTTGAATCTGTGACGGTATTTACGTTGGCACTGAGACAAGACTTGTTAGACAGTTTGGAGAGGAGTTTTTAGGTGGCCAGATTTTAACCTGGATTAACCTACGCTTTCAATGATTTATGTGGAATTGGAATCTGTTTCAGCTTTTAAAAGGGAAAATAATGGAAAGAAATGGAACGATGACACGCACATTTTTTAATTCTTTATTAACAAAACATGTCACCATTTGTTGAGTGTTTGTTTTGGAGTGCCCGAAATGCAAGAAGCTGCAGCCTTCTTTTAATTATGTCATTGTCGCAGTATATTGTCTCTGTAATTGTCAACATTCTTTGTCTGGCAGACAAGGTAGACGCATATCTTACCCTTCACGTGCTTAACGGCTTTATAAGCGTTGTTTAAGAGGTATTACACCTTGCATTAAGGTTTCCGCTTGTCTATTTAAACTCTTCATTTTCTACTCACAAGGTTTGAACAAACCTGTTACGCGTCTGTTAGAAGATGTTCTCAAGAAACTTGTTATGGACTTGTTTGATAGAGCCGCGACCATAAACTACACCCAAAGGTTTACGGTCGCTATGGCAACCCTCCGGATTTGCAACCCAGCAACGTTGCTGATTGGATGATCGCCCACAAATAAGGCGTGGCCATGACTGCGCATGCGCAGCTTGTTACTTCATTGTTTGTGGAAAGCGAGATGTCATATGGCTGCTTGTTAGAAGTCGAACCCAAAACAACTACTGAAATAAATAATTCTTGCTCGCAAACTGTTTTCCCCTCCAATTAAGGTAGATTTGTGTCACCCGCTTTTACTCTCAGGTTGAAAAATTGGTTATTTTTTTAAATAAATACATTTAGAAAAACTTCCAAACTGTTCCATGTGCATGTATGTAAGAGTTTAACTGCAGGTATAGTATGCACTCTATCTTTAGTTTTAATTTCTTCTAAATGTAAAATGAAATATTTTCAATACATATATGTTTTGTTACAGTTAACTGGGGTAATTAATTACCATTTGCGATATTTACATTTTTATACTTATCAAGCGTTTCTTTGAAATTCAATTCAATTCTTTACCCTGTAGTCAGTACATATACATGTAGTACCATTTGGCAGGGGGGATCATTATACAAATTAAGTCAGACTAAGCAGTCTGGTCATGATGGACTACACCACATTTTTAGGCATATATTACCCGTATTTGGGAATTTAAGAAGGAGAATGGGATAGGAAGACGGTGATATGGCCGATTTAATATAGGAACTATCTCAGTATTCGTCTGGATCAAGGAATTGTGGGAAACCATGAAAAACCACAATCGAAGATAGCGGACCCGGGAATCGAACCTGGGTCGGCCGAATGCAAGACGAGATGCTACCTCTAATTAGCCAGCTACAGTGCACAGTCTCTATGAGAATAACCGCGAAAATACAGTAATTTTAAGCATAAAATCACATATTTTCATTCAAAAATTTTAGTTTTTACCCGATGTTGCGTGTATTGATCCCTATATGGTACTTTAATAATTCTAGTTGATGCGTGGAAATTAAAAAAATGTTCACATTTTTTAATTATCTTCCTTCGTTATTTACCAGCAAAGCATTTAATTTTATGCAACTATTTTTGAATAATTTCCATAGATAAAGAATCACTGATAAACTCATAAACGAATGTTGAGTTATACAGTATAAAATGGAACGTTTTTGCATTTTTTTTTCAATTGTTTTTATTTGTTGAAAATAAAAATTGGATGTATTTTTAAACCTCCAAGGAGGGAAAGTGGATGAAAGAAAGCTAAACATTAATGAAAAAAATAAGTTTCATTTACTTATTATTCAACGCGTCGTATTTTGACTACTTCGTTTTCATAGTTTATTTGCTAATAATAATAATTAATATATAATACCAATTTACAAATTAACATTTAAAGTTAACATTTACAAATTTACACTAAAATAATGCAAACTTACAGGTACATAAATTTTCATTTACTGTGATAATGGCATACTATTTCTAGTAGATTATAAGTAGTAATTAATAGTTATTAAGCAGTGACACTAATTTATGTGAAAAAGTATGAAGATAAGAAACTAATCTAACTATTTTTGAAACTACAACAAAACAAAAGAAACCCTAACCCAAAAGCTAAACCAGGTGCCAAAATATGTTAAAGGAAGCGATGTAAATTTTGAAAATAACTAGAATTAGAAACTGTGCACAAACCTTAAATTTCCGTCAGGGCATCGCGCAGGGATGCATTTCATTTATAAATAATGAAAAGGCGATGAAAGGACATTATTTATATCAGGAGTGGTTCCCAGAATTTCTAGCATCTCGTGTTAGGGTTTATTCCCCTGTTAATATCAACAAGTGCAGAATTAACATGTCAGGATAAAACTGAATTATGGGAGTGCATCCTAGCTCGCATTTTGCTTCAATTTCGTTATAGATAACAATCCACGAGGTCGGAATTACCACCACGAAGGAAATGAGATATCTATTAGAAAATCAAACAATTTATTCAGTTTTGCAGTCCCAATGGGAGTGCTTGTTTCAACGGTCATTGTGTTTCACACCAGAAGGGTGTGAAACACAACTTGCAGAAAAAATCCACATCTACAACATCGAATCTCCAACTATAAAAATGGATTAAAATGCCATTTATCAGTGCAACAATGGCTGACGACCATTCCTAATCCTATAAACATTTAATAACAGCAATATAGTTTCATTCTCCAAGGGTCATTTACATCAAAGGCCCAGCTGCAGGGGGTTTGCTTACAGGGTGCTCTGGGAGCTGCAGTCGATTTCATAACATTCGCATTGTAAATGATATTTCTCTTTTCTGACGTAATTGGGTGATGTTTGTTTGTTTGCGAAGTAAAACATTTTCCAGTTCGGTGCATCCGTGCGATTTTTTTGAAGCCAAATAAATAGTACTGTTAAATGTTCCAACTCAAAACTATGTATCCACCATGAGCGAATGCTGCGGTCAGGTTTCCCGTCTTTTCGATAACATCAAACGCAAAATGTGATTGTTGATACACCGCGCCATACATGAAGTAGGGGGAGGCGACTAATTTTAGACCAGTAATCCAATCTTTCAGCGTCTCAATTTAGACTTTGTTCCCGTCCCCTGGTTGACACTAGCTGCGCTGAGTGTATTGTAGTTTCAAATCTTTCAGCTTCTGTGCACCAGTTGCATGCAACATGCGGTTCCTCCAGACCCTTATGAATAACTGATGATATTTGTATCAACTAAACCAGTTAATTTGCAAACAGCTTGATTTCTGATTGGTTGCACATCATAAACAGATTTCCGTTCGAATCATCACCAGTAATAGGTTGCAGAATTAATGATTGCAAATCTTATCAAATCTCAATTTGCAACCAATTTTGTTGCACATCTTAATCGGATTTCAGTTTATTATTAGTTTGCAAACAGTTTTCAGATTGGTTGCACTGCTTCAGCCTGCCTGTAAATCTGAAGATTGATATCAGTTTGCAAAAAATGTTTGTTGCAGATTGGTTGCACATCATCTACAAATCTCAACTTGCAAACGGTTTGGAAAATTTCTTTTTTTGCATCCAGATTGGTTGCACATCTTCCATTCTATAGAAGTCAGTACAAAGTATCATTTGGCCGGGGGAATAATTATGCAAATTAAGTCAAACTAAGCAGTCTGGTCATTATGGACCATACAGAAATATTATACAGATTTTATTTTAAAATCAGTTCGCAGATTGGTTGCACTGCCTCAGCCTGCCTGCAAATTTGCAGGTTAATATCAGTTTGCAAAAAATGTTTGTTGCAGATTTGTTGAAGTTCAGATTTCAACTTGCAAACAGTTTGCAGATTGGTTGCACTGCCTCTGCTTGCCTGCACATCTGCAGGTTACTATTAGTTTGCAAAAAATGTTTGTTGCAGAATAGTTGCACATCATGTACAGATTTCAACTTGCTAACATTTTTTCGTGCAGATGATTGCACATCTTATACATATTTCCTTTTTCGACCCGTTTGGTTGCACATCTTCAAAATATTTCCGTTACCGTAAATACGGAATTAAGCGCCGGGGCGCTTATTTGCAAATCCGGGAACCCCCCCGGCGATTAATTGAGGTAGGCGGCTATTGCAGGTCCGGCGCTTGTTTAAGATTGTAATAAAAGGAGCATAC
>JAQGAO010001695.1:0-22996 GCA_034697705.1 Ommatoiulus sabulosus | reverse complement strand
ATCGATGCAGAAGGACGAAATGTCCTATTCAGAAAAAAATGGTATTTTGTAAACGTTTATCTGCATACATGTGAAGAAATCCATCGGATATTTCGCATATTTAAATAAAATTGAAAATTTGTACGAAAAATTCACGATGTTTTCAACTCACTGTAATTGACGCGTACAGCACAAATTTTGTATTGCGCATGCGTCAATAAGGCGGAGCTAAATTTCTTGGTACGCATTTTACGCACCCTACGCAAATAAAAAATGATCTTGAGTACCCCTAATGTTTCATCAGTGGATACGCGCCTTAAGAATTATTTTAATGGCGTCATCGATCAGACAAATCATTCGGAATAACTTTGGACAATGATTCAATCGGACATTTTTAAGACACGTGATTAAATGTCCGTCTATATACCGATTAATTGTACTATTATATGCCCGAGAAAATGCTAATTTTGTTGGACATTGAAGAAAATGCTCTTAAAATCCCCCCAAAATTTCATTTTCAACTTCCAGGACTTTTCCAGTTTTTTGAAAAATTCCCCTGACCAATGATAATGTCAAAAATTGACATTTTTCAAGATTTACTAATAACATTTTGTAAATTAAAATAAGAAAATTAAATAAATAATAAAAAAAAAAAATTTGCTTGAAATTTTTCTGAGCATTTGACAATTTTGTATTCGAAAAATTTACAGTTTTGCAAACTAAAACGTGGAGAAATTTGCAAATTTTTTCTTCCGAAAACGTGAAAAATTTTTTGCAAATTTTTAGCCTACTAGGGATATGTAAAAATGTCTAAAATGGGTCCTGACTACGATGAATTTTCCTGACTTTTTCAAAAAAAAAAGTCATTCTTTCCTGACTTTTACCTGATTTTTCCAGAGCTCCCTGACTTTTCCAGGTCAGAGAGAACCCTGGATGAGTACGTCATTCATAATTTTGCCGATGATTATGTGGATCCGGGTGTACTTATGTTTTCAACTCGTCATATTCGTTTTCAATCCAATTTTTAATTATTTTTTTTTACTTCTTGTCGGATGTCGGCTTACTTCATCGTGCCAGAAGTTTGGCCACAAGAATAAAACGTTTCCGTCTCTTGGAATGTTGCTCGTCCAGTGTGACCAACTCATTGCATCTTCCATTTAGTTGCTCGAAAATTGTCTGAAAATGAGTAGAGTTGAGTAAGCTGTTCCTCGACGTTGCTCGTCTTTCGTGGACAGAATCTTCCTGAAAGAGGGAGCGAGTCAAATGTCCATGAAATTAGTTGCTTCGGCGTTTAAATGTTCCCAAAATAAGTAGTTGGAGTATGGTATGATAGTGAGTACAGAGTACAGAAAATGTTTCAAAATAAGTTGCTTCAGAATGTTTCAGTAAATGGGAACGGAGGTAACATCAGTAAAATTGTCCTAAAATATTTATCTCGGGCATGGACAGAATGTTCCAGGTAGTGGAAACAAGAGGCAACTCGGTTAAAAAGGTTCTGAAGCGGGTTTCTTCGGCGAGGACGGAACGTTCCAAAAATGTTTACGTTTCCGGTCGTTGATGGTGAGTCAGATCGTGTTTAATGTTTATAAATTGTTCAACGTTGCAGGAAAGATGCTCGCCTTCCGAAGACTCCTCGCCCGCAAAGTGCCGGCGCTCCGCTTCTGCTCCAGCGATTACACCCGGAAGGATTTCGAAGCCTTGAGTATCGAGGACCAGATCGAAGTAATCGACAAGAGGCAGGATTATGTATCCAGTTTGATCTACATATGCCGGACCGCAATTAGCGAGAAAAGCGAAGCGGTCCAAGAGGTCTTTCTTGATACTAGGAAATCGCCTTTCAAGTCGAAAGCCCCGGATGTGGACATCATGTTAGAGGCATTGTACAAATGGGAGGACCTCAGAGATGAAATAGACGACTGCGCATCGGGAACCCCAGATGAGACGAAAATAGTGAAGGCAGTGGAAACATGGAAGATACTCAAGAATGGTTTTGAGGAGTATTACAGTCCCATGCGGGATGTAGAAAATGATTTAAGATTTTTGGCCACAGTCAAGATCAGGCAAGCGCGTGTCAAAGATGCCAAGAAACAGTTACAAAACGACGAAAAATAAAGAAATGTGGACTTACGTCTTAAAGGCCATTTGAACGTTTAAAGTTGTAATTTTTCGATAGACGTACTTTTGCTCGATCGTTGCGCACATATCGCATCATGTTTTTTGTCATCGTAATATATTGAAATTGTTCAAAATAAATTTCAAGATTTTGTAAGATGGCCAACGAAGTAATTATCTGGTCTCGGTCATTGTCCATGTTTTGTTCCCTGACTTAAAGGAGTAGTTATCGACAGGGTTCCCACAACCTGGAAAAACCTAAAATGTCAGGGAATTTGAGGAGGTCATGGAATAACCTGGAAAGTCATAAAGCTTTTTAAATTTGTCCCGGAATATTTCTGACCTAGAGTGAACGATTTCCCGAGTATATATTTTAATATTCTCCACGTTTTCCCGTGGACAAATTCGCGATATCAAGTTCCAGATCTTAAATTCATGGAAATTTCCAAAAAAAATAGCAGCCTTTCCACTTCTTTACTGACTTTTGAGAGTACACGGAGACATCATTTTAAATATATTATAGAGTTATCAGGATCATGCTACAAATTTTCAAAATTTCCCATGTTTTCCCGAGAACAAATTTCAAAATTTTCCACGTTTTCCCGAGATCAAATTTGCAAATCTTTACACGTTTTCCCGAGTTCAAATTTGCAAAATTTTCCACGTTTTTCCGAATTCAAATTTGCAAAATTTTTCACGTTTTTCCGAATTCAAATATGCAAAATTGTTCACATTTTCCCAAGTTTACATTTGCAAAATTTTCCACGTTTTCCCGAGAGCAAATTTTTAAAATGGTCCACGTTTTTCCGAGAGCAAATTTTAAAAGGTCCACGTTTTCTCGAGTGCAAATTTTACAAATTTGTGTCGTTTGCCCGAATACAAATTTTTCATGTTTATCTGAAAACAAACTCCCGAGGACTATGATTAAATCTGATTTCTCCAATTTGTACACTTAAAATTCATTAATACTTTTTTTACAGGGTGATAAAATTTTTTTTAATAAACAAGTGGGAAAAATAGAATTATTTGTCCGTAAAATGGTACATTCGTGTCAGGGAACGTCAGGGAAATTAGATGTCTAATTTAGGTAGCAACCCTCAACAAAAAAAAGATGTTATCTTTTAATTTTCATAGTCATGGAAAGATTCAAAAAATTCCTGGAAAAACCTGGAAAGTCAGGGAATTTCATTCTCAAAAAAATGTGGGAACCCTGATCGAGTTTCTGATCTCCTCGATGTAGACATTGGATGTCTACATGATGTTATTCCATGTCTCGAGAGAGGACATGAGAGACTTGGATGAGACTTGGATGTCTCTATGATCCTATTCAATGTCTCGGAGGAATCGTAGAAATGTAATACATGCATATGGACAATTAAGATTCGATTTATTTTCTAAGGAAAATAATACTTCAACAACTTTTAATGTTATGCACTTAATTGCTGTATACATGTTTGTTTTAAATTTTAAACGAGACGAAAAAGGTATTATATATTTTTTCACAGTTATTACGCTAGGCATTTAACAGGTGGTAGCATAAAAGCTAAAAATATTATCAAGATATATTGGTACATTATCTGTCTCATGCGAGGTAACACTTGCTTTATGACAAAAATGTCAACTACGCATTAGAAAAAAAAATGACATAAAAGTATTCCATTATTTTCATTTGAAATAAACAAAAAAATGCGTTATCTAGAAGAAAAGGTTATAAAGAATTTCGGGGTGTTATTTTATACCACAAGTTTTCTTTATAAAAAATGTTAGATAATCAGAAACATTAGAAAAACGAAATAATTGAAGAAGCCCCCTTAAGATAATTACGTGCATCTGCAAAACAAAGTTCAAAACATCTAATATATCGTTATAAAATTATCACAGTTAAACTTCATTTTTAGACAACCGGTTTGTTAAATCTAAGAGGAATGCATTTTTATAATCAAATCATGATGCTATAAATAGTACGAGACATACAGAATTAACTAATTGAACATTTATAATGATAACGAAATAAATTTGCAACTTTATTTTGCTAGATTATAGAAAAATATACCACAAATTTTCAAACATTTTACAAGGTTAGCTCAGGGCCCATTTTCCGAGTAGAAATTTCCAAAATTTTCCACATTTTCTGAGTACAAATTTGAAAATTTTGCACGATTTCCGAGCACAGATTTTCAACACTTTCAAACATTTTCCGAATCACATTTTAAAAAATAATTATGCAATTTTTTTTAATTTTTTGAAAAAATTTCTGCGTTTAACTGTTAGTTTTCAAAATTGTCGTTAGTAAATTTTAAGAATATATCTTAGTGTTGATTTTGTAAAATTTGAGAATTTTTCGCTTTGTCATTGGTCAACAAAATTTTTTTAAAACCTGGAAAAGTCAGGGAGATTGCGAATGAAATTTCTGGGGGATCCCTGTTTACTACAAATTATTTCTTCTTCAAACTTTTGTCCTATTCTTAGCTCGATTCAAGGGGTTGAAGTTTACCTCTAATCGGTTCATTACCAATCAAGGTTGGGGGAAATGCGGCGCATGACACCCTGTACTCGCATATACGAGCGTCTTTTCGAGACACCCGGTAAGTAAAGCAGTGACGTATTTCATGGCGTGAAAAATTTTGTAATAACAAACTGCAATTTACTTCACTATTCATTTTAGTGATGAAACACTTATTTCAAGGTTTAATTGTAGATATACTTTAATAATTCAGGGTGGGCAAATAAAAAGTAAGCCTACTTTATAAAAATCATAAAATAGTTATTTGTTAATGGAATTTAATGAAAATTTGTACACGTGTACCAGGGTTCCCCTGACTTTTCCAGGTTTGAAAAAAAATTTCCCTGACCTATGACAACGTGAAAAATTGACCTATTTTCCAAAATTGAACCTGGAAAATATTTTTTTAAATTCATTAACGACAATTCCGAAAATTAACGTAGAATTTCTTTTAAAAAATTCAAAAAAAATTGCGTTGAAAATTTTTTAAAATGGGAAAGTTTTGTATTCGGAAAATGTTAAAAATGTGTGCGCGGAAAAAGTGGAAAATTTTGCAATTTTGCCCTCGGAAAATGAGGAAAAAATAGAGAATTTTGAAAATTTCTACACGGAAAACGTCGACAATTTTGCTAATTTGTACTCGGAATACTTGGGAAATTTTGCCGATTTGTACTAGGAAAACGTGGAAAATTTGAAAAATTTGTACTCAGAAAACGTGGGAAAGTGGGTAAATTCGTACCTGGAAAACTTGGGAAATTTTGCTAATTTGTACTCGGAAAACGTGGACAATATTGAAAATTAATACTTGGAAAATGGGCCCCGAGTCGCCATGACTGCGTTGAATTTCCCTGACTTTTTCAAGCTAAACCATTCTTCCCTGACTTTTCCCTGACGGAACCCTGTAACATTCGTTGGGTCAAACGCTCTTACCCCTGCAGAAAATCGTCACATTTGCTCCTTGGTCTGAACCCATTCACCAAGTTTTTTATTTAGGTTCAACGTATGCAGAATTTCTCAACTGTCTGTGGTTTTGCTAGACTTTTTCTGAGCACTTTCAACCCTGACAGGAACGCATATTCAACTTTTTTATCATGCTGTGACCGTGCAAGGTACCGTTTAATTTTACCGAAAGAAATAAAAAGTGCAAAACGGTGTTTCATTCCCTACTCCAGAACGGGAAAATGGGCAAAACTGGCATATGTGCTGTTAGTGGAGTGGGATTAATGGATCTAAACAAGCATTTGCAAGATAAAAATACTGTAAGTACAAAAACCTGAATCTGGACAATATCTTCCAATTCAATGACCTGCACTGCATTCTGAATCTCATTCTAAGAAGGAAAGTAGCGAAACATTCTTTATGGGACAACAGAAGTAAAGATGTTTTCAACACGAGTAATTGCATTTTTTTTAATTTAAAGGGATTTGCATCTGATATACAGCGTGAGTAAAAGTCTCTTTACCCCCCTCAAAAAATCAACATAATGGGGGCAAATATGAAAAATTGGACATGGGGAACATATAGTAACCATAGGGTGCGGAATGCAATGGTCCCCATTTCAGGAGCCTTTGTGTCCGATCTTAAACGGTAGTAGCTACAAAGAAAAAGTCAATTAAAAAGTTGCAGGAAGTCGAAAAATTAGTTTAATGGCTACATTTGCAACATTTAATTACCGATCACCACACAATCAAATGACTTCAGGGCTTCTTTATGTTTGCATGCACTCACGCCTAACACCGCTACATTGCAGGAAAGCGCGATTCCTAAAACAAACCATGTCTTACAGCTTTCCTGCAATGTAGCAGTGTTATGCATGAGTGCAAACAAACAAGAAGCCCAGAAGTCATTTGTTTTGTGACGATCGATAATTAAATGCTGAAAATGGAGCCATTAAACTAATTTTTCGACGCCCTACAACTTTCTAATTTACTTTTTCTTCGTAGCTATTACCGTTTATGACATAGGACTTAAAGGCCCTTGGGGCCAAATGGTTTGGGCACCATTGCATTTCGCACCCTATGGTTACTATACAGTATGTTCCCCATATCCGATTTTTCATATTTGCACTTATTCTGTTAAAATTGGGGGAAAGAGACTTTTTACTCACGCTGTATAGAGTACAACATAAAATTTATATTAATTACTTTCAAACCTTCTAGTTTGAAACATTTTATTAATGTGCATGCAATTGCCGTATATCACGTATGAAATCTTTCAGACCTCAACAACCAGTTTGTTGGACTTGTCAGCCCAAACTATTGATACACAAACTGGTTGTGTTCAAAATATTTAAAATGCATCACAGTGAAATTTAAAAGGAAAATAAATCTTAAGAATCTTAAGATCTATGATTCGTCCTATTGGAACCTTCATTTTCGGAAAATATTGTTCGATAAGTTTTAGATTACCGTTCCCAAAATGGACAAAACCTGTACTAATTCAGTCGATTTGCTCATTTAGTGTTTGCCTCAATTTCTAAAATAATTAACATTTGTTTTATGATGCTCCTGCATGATGAATCCTTTGAAATATTTCATGGTTGAATCATTGAGGTCTTTTTTCTCAAAACAACAGGAATAATTCTCAAACTGTTTGCCTGCTCTTAAATACATGTGCATGTATTTTATAGCAACTCATGCAACTGTTAAACGAATTTACTTGGTCATAGTGCCAGAGACATTCCAGAAGCTTTTTCTTCCCACCATATTCTACGAATTTTGCAATTCTTGTATGCCTCGCGAGTAAACCACCACAGGGGTGCTCAATATTGCAACCTAACCGACCAATAATTTGCGATGAGTAATTGTGGGGCCAGTGTCCTCAATCTGACTCATACCGAGAGCATTCTGGAGGCTGCGAAGATGCAAAGGGTTGCTCCAATAAGAATCTCGTGCTCCTGCTCGTGACTCATTTTCGCCAAAACGTGCTGGCGAGGTGAGTGGAATACGTGAGAAATAGCTCGAGCTAAGTGTTATGATAATTTGGGCGGACCCCCAAAGCCCACGGAATTTCAAGTTCAGTGTCACCGATACCTGCAGGCCGATTGAAAACTGCAAATAAATTAGTCGGTGCTAGCCAAGTCATGACCAACGGATCCGGTAATGAGTATCTCTTTAATGTGCACGGTTTGGCGCCCTATCACCTTCATTAGAGCGGCTTAATTGGTTTTTTTTCATCGTTTATGTCCAGCCATCACGCTTTTGCGCCATTGTCAGTGCAACTTGATGAGAAGTTCAAGTTCATGACCAGTTCTCGAAGGAACGTGTTTCCCATTTGTTATTATTGTTATTTTTTTTTTCTCATTTCTCACAAATTATGGCACCACCTGGTAGCACCCATCTCTTGGCTCTTTCCGGGACAAAAAAATCCTAGGGTTCATTAAAATCGCCCTGACAGCCAATGAGCAGTGAGCGAACAGGTCAGATGGGAGGTAAAGGGAGGCTGGAGATTTGGGGAGGACCAGCAAAACCTATAAAAACAAGCAGTGGCAGACCCGGGCGTTTTCAAAAATCCCATTCTCTGAAGCTCAAAGATGCACGCGGTGCTGAAAAACTCGATCAGCATTTTGATTTGGTTCGCGGTATCCCACTTTTGCCTATGGCGGGTGGCAGGGCACGGGCGAATGGTGGACCCTCCAGCGAGGAATACCATGTGGCGAGAAGGCTTTACAAACCCAGTCAACTACGATGACGACGAGCAGTTTTGTGGAGGAATTACGGTAAGGAATCGGTCTTGAAGTGGCACTGGCGTTTACCTGTCAGCAAACAAATAGATGCTCCGTTTTGGGGAACAACGGTTCGCAAATGGCTTTTTTTCAGAAAACCTGTCTTTTCCAGAAGGAAAAAAAATTGTAGATTAAAAAAATAAGTAATGACAGTTCTGGTGGGTATAGAAATATACTCACATATCTAGATCAGGGTGGCCACACAATTTTCATTTTCAATTTCCCTGACTTTTCCATGACTTTTCCCTGACTAAAATCCAAAATTCCCTGACCAAAACTTACTCGTTAATCCATATTCATTTTTTGGTCGTAATGAAAAAAAAAATAACAATTGCAATGAGAAGCTTGGCAAAACACTAGATTTTGTCACAAGTCTAGCTGGGGAATTCTAGGGTGGATTGAAGAGGATTGGGGATGGAGCTGCTAGCAAACTGAGTGCGGGGATAGCATTTTGCCTTTCTTTGGGAAAATTTCCCTGACCACTCATAAATTTCCCTGACATTTCCATGACTTCCCTGACCAGGATTTTTCCCCTGACTTTTCCCTGACTTCCTGACCTGTGGCCACCCTGAGGAGCTTAACAAATGTTATAGCTCTTGTGGAACTTTGAAAATGGCGAGCTGGAGCTTCTGATGAAGGTCTATAGCCGAAACGTTGTGAAAGAATAAAATATTGGCATCCACATTGAACCTCCTAAGATGGCTGCCAATTTTGAACCCCTCCGTCCTGTTATTGTTGTTTTTTTATTTTATCAAATCTTTCAACTGAGTCGATGCAGTAATGTTTCCACTGCATTGATTCTTTAAATTGTGTCCAATGACATCACTGCACAAAAGGACTTCTTGTTTTCAAGAAATTCCTATGACATTCTGCTAATGATAAAAAATCTATTGAGAATGTTAGGTATAGTGCATGTCAACCGTATGTAACAGCCTCACGATTACTGATGAACAGATGTTTGAGGTTCCCCAAAAATTAATGATAGACTGCCACATGCTCATCTGACAGAGAGTGAATGCACCATAAACTGTAGAAAAGCTGGTGTAAAATTTCCCGTAGAGTAGGATCAGTAAACTTGGATGTGAAAGCGATATGTTTAAGGACAAATGAATGACACTGGGGCAAAAATGCTAGAAGTACAGAGTGCATGTAAAATTGTTCGCGCATTACGAAAAATCGTTTAAGACTATCGTTTAAAAACAATTGTGACGAAAGGAATACTTAAAACTTCCACATCTGAAATATTACTCATCTGCTAAAGTTTATTAATCTGTTATAACGAATGCCTTATCACATGTGCAAATTATTAATAAAGCTTTTTCGAATCATTGCGCATGTAATTTTGTATTCATTCCAGATTTATTTTTCACTTGAAAAATAAATTTAAAATTCCATGAAAAAAATAAATTAAAAATTCCATGAAAAAAACAATCTGTTTATAACATGAAATAAACATTCATATCGTATGAATTTACCAACTTATAAACTATATGTAGTATCGTTTAGTAATTTTTTTTAATAATATCAGTAAAAAATCACCATTCTTAAATTTCTTCCAAAAAAAGGGTGCCTCGTTCGTATTAAAACGCATTAACAATCAACGTTCGTATTTTGACTCCACATTGAACCTCCTAAGATGGCTGCCAATTTCCAACTCCTCCGACCTGTCATCGGTTTTCCGATCCCCTCCTTTAACTGAGTCAATGCAGTAAAGTTTCCACTTCATTGATTCATCAAACGTTATCTAAATTTGTATCAGTTATCAAACCAAACCAGTTGTCTATGCGAAAATTGACAGCCCAACATGATAAAAAGAGGCCGTGCTCACCGCTCTTTAGGGAAAAAGCGGCTTTAACGTTCCTACTACAGGGTAAAAAATTATTCACAGTTTATCTAACAATTTCTTCGACAGGCACTAATCGATTGAGAAATCGCAAATGTATTTCGAAAAATGAAAAACGATTTTCTCCATACGCGGAAAAACATTTTCTTGTTCTTTTTTGCTGGCGCTGAAGATGCTCGCAAAATATGCCTCCTGTGTGGAAGGCTGTCCTCAGCCAGGACAATGAACTTGAGCTCGAACTTCGAATGCAATTCAGGAATCATTCGTTTAAAATTGCGTAAATAAAAGCAATTTTCTGCCCACGTGACCGACCATGGCCTGCCCGCGAGGCCGGAACAGCTCATGCTCCCAAAAAAATGGTCTGAAGAGGGGGGACAATTTTCCATAAACACCATCAATTATTGCATAATCCTGGCACAATGACATTATTTTCGGCCTTTGGGAATGCGACAGGTTTTCCCATCGTCTTGAACGAGCAAAATGCTTTGTTGTCGTTAATTTGCAACAAGGAATGTGCGAGTTTTACATCACAAATGTTGCATGAGCTACCAAGCGTCCAGTGCCAAAGGTGGTAATTATCGTTGGCGCGAACAAGATGGCGTGCAAATTGTATTGTCGCTCCATGGAAGAAACATTTATCCTAAAGTCCAAACAATTGTCCAAAAAATTCAAAGCACGCGTATGTGGAGTATATGTGGTGATGGGACTTGGAGGACCAAGTTATTGTAAAGCCAACGTCCATGGGATGCATCCTTAACAGACCATTAAATTTGAAGTAATAATAGTTTAATCGTCACAATGAACTCCTGATTACCCGGGAAGGATATTTCCACAAACTTCGAGATGTGTCACTGCAGTACATGTGATTGAAAAAATATTGCAAATATACATGTTCTCAAGAGAATTCTGCGTATGTAATACATTCAGAAAAAAATATTTTTAGATAACCCAACGAAGTGATTTGTAAAATAATTTTAGAAAAACACCGATTTTAGAAAAAAATGTAGCATTAAAATAAAAATTGATTAGTATTTTGGAGAATTGCGTATTTTTTTGGGAAAACAAACAAAAAAACCCGATCTTTTATAAAAATCTTATTGTATATTCGGAATATTTATGTAGCTTTTTTCGTTAAATCTGAGTTGAAATTAAAATTATGACGTAGATTATAATACATTTAATTGGAAAAAAATAATATTACGAACATATAAGAACTCTGCTCAAAATATTTGTTTTATAAAAATGAAAAAATAATTTAAAAATAAAAAAAAATTGCAGTATTTTGAAAATTTTATCGTTTTTTTTAAAAAGTTTTATCGTTTTCAAAAAGGTCGTTGTTTAGTAGTTTTTGTGTGTGCAAAAAACTGTATAATTTGTAGGAAAACTGTTTTCATCGACCACGGATAATATTGTATTTGTTATTAAATTATTAAAAAAACAATTATATTAAGATAGTGATTTAATATTCCATTTACATTGCCAAACAAGAATGTAAATTTAAATCCCTAAAACAAAAAATTGTTTAGCAACAAATGTTTCGTTGGTCTGTGCTAGACATCTACTACTACTTCTAGGTGCCAGGGAGCTAAATGTGAAAACACACAAAGGAAACAAACTGAAACTTAATTTCAGAACAATGAGTTAATCGGTTTTCCAAATTGGGAGTTTCCAGTTTGTGAAACCACGTTTCGCTTAAGTCTCTTTTATGTGTTAATCCTACGAACTTCCAAAGTGAGAGGAACTTAGGAAGCACTTCATTCTTCAACTATCCTTTAATCTTAACTTTAAAATTTACTTTTAAAATGAGGGTGTTGGTAGCGCCACCTGGCTTCAGGTTTTTGAGAAGCAAAATGAATGCTCCTTACCAAATGAACGAGCCAACAGCATCCCAGAAATGCAATTGGTAGCTTCGCACATTATAATATTCCAGACAAAACCAAGTGAGTCTAAGCGGAAATGACGTCAGGAGCTGTCAAGAGCGACCTCTGCGTGCGAAACGAAATCCCGGAAATGGCGTGCGAGCTAGGCATCCTTTCTGGAGAAAGGAAGCGCCTTTGATGGAAAGCTTTGGGAAAATCCCCTCTGCCATTATATCAACCCCTCTCGTTCCATACCCAACCGTCCATCCTGATAGCAGCCATTGTTTCCGCAGAGCTTTTGACCTTGAGAGATATTGTTGAAAAACGAAAAATATGGGAACTTTCTCCAACAGTCCAACAGACGCACGCTAGCTTCCGCATCAGAATTCAATGGTCAGCGGGTACTCTCCCACGAGCGTGTACCGTTCTGGAAAGGGGAAGCAAACGCGTCGTGGGGGGTCCGAAAAACGGTAGACCACAGCTTCGACAAAGCACGGAAATGTGGAAAACTTTCCAAAACCAGATTTCTCTCCTTGATATCAAACTCACACATAACGTTCTTTAACTCGTGCTCGTGGTAAACACTGGCAGTATATGGTAAAATCTTGATCTAAGAAATGATAATGGCTGACCAAGATGGAGAATCTAATACCAACAACTGGGATTGATCTAGGAAGTTTTAAAAGGAGGGTCATGTAACTCTTGGGAACATCAGCACAAAAGTCTTCAAAACACACGTGTTTGAATGGTAATACAGGCATACCTCGCTTTATTGCGATTCCCGGATATTGAGGTTTTCACAAATTTAAATGTATGGCCATATGAAAATTGGGTATACATGGCCTTTCATGACCATATGAACTTTCCATGTCAGACTTTACGAAGCAACGTCATGTATGGCCCTTATTCCACCCTGAGCTGAATGAATAGTTAGGAGACCGTTAATTAAGAGGGTGAAAACCTCTATAACTACAATGTTATGTTTGAATCACACATTTTTCTTCCAAAAAAATTAGAAATTATTCAACATATTTTCCTAATAGTCAAAAATTCGTTGCATTTCCTAGTTTTTATTAAATATAGTAAATATGGAAGTAAGTATGACAAGTTTCAAACTTGCGTGTTAAAAACATGCTTTACAGGTTTTCATAGTACAATAAGTGGTTGCATATAGTTTAATTTATGTATTCCATATATCAATGATATTGAAATTATTCAATATCATCAATATGGCAAAATCTAGCAAGAATTTCATTAAAAAGGTGAATAGGATGAAATATATGTGAGGATTCCAGTAAACCTACTGCACGTGACATTACCCATCATATTCATAGGGCAAACATGTCAAATATAAAGTTGTAGGGCGTCATACTCATAGATTTAGTTTACATTTATTTATCGATCTCCACAAAACAAGTGACTTCTGGGCTTCTTGTATGTTTGCGCCCATGCATAACAACGCTACATTACGGGAAAGCTCAGCTCGATTCCATAAAACAAACCAGCTGATGTTTGCAAAACAATATGAAACAAAGAATTATGTTCCTCAAAGTGTTTACCAGTCACAACTGTGCACGATATTTGAGAGATTGGTAAACACTCACCATTGTTGGTTGTGTAATATTGGCACATGCATTAACTATCCTTTTAGGTAACTCTTGCACTGAATTAACAGGTGTTGCATACACTTGTTCCTTGACATATCCCCAAAAGAAGAATTCTAGCGGGTACGTTAAGTCTGGTGAACGTGTGGGCCACAAAATGGACCCTGCGTGACCAATCCAACGATTAGGAAACAAGTCGTCAAGAACCTGCCGAGAGCTGACAACAAAGTGTGGTGGGGCAGCATCGTGCTGAAACCACATCTTGCATGGCATGACATACGTTACCAATCAAGGTCCTAGAGCTTTTCTGCAATGTAGTGGTGTTATGCACGGGTGCAAACATGCGAGAAGTCCTGAAGTCATTTGTTTTGTAAACTAGTGTTATGACGCCCTACAACTTTCTAATTGACCTTTTTGCCCTATCAATAACGGTTAGGATTTTAAAATCGCCCAAGCCATGAACGTGATGGGTAATATCATGTGCGATAGGTTTACTGGAATCCTCATCACATATTACTTCCTAGAGACAACTTTCACGAGCAGACGACAAGCAGATGACGTAGTTTTTCCCCGCCCAGATCAGACTTAGTGCAACATCAAGGTACACTGGCATAAGATGTTAAGGTACACAGTTACAAAAATTATTGCCTTTGCTATAGATGAATTGCACGTGCAGGCAACAGGCGCATTAGTTTTGCATTATATGTATTCTTTTATTTAATTATTTATTTAGAAATAAACGTGGAAATTCACACCATTTTTGATTTGCAGCAGAATTGCGTGAGATCAAATTCTTTCTAAATATTGTCATATTGGTGATATTCGAGTGGAACTGACTTAATAGTCACCTTGTATAATGGAAGATAAACTGTTACATTAAGGGAAACAAAAATTAGTACCAATTTTTTTTTTCAATTTATTTCGTAATGAGGCAACAGCGTGAAGCCGATGAAATGACCCGGAAATGAGATTTAAAATCGCACATTAAAAACGCCGCACATTTGATAATGCAGATAGCGAAGGCTTAAAGTATGCAATTAATGAGAATTTTGACAGCAACCTTGAATAACCAAAGTTTGGGATGCTAAATCGATCCCTTTTTTATGCCATTAATAATATTAATAATGCGTTTTACATAAAAGGTAAGGAAAATATAATTGAATGAAAAAAAAATATTGGATTTGACCGAATCCAATTTACCTGTTGGATTTGAAATATTCGTACGCAAAAATAATTTATATGAAAAAACTAGAACTTATTTGAACTTGCTTCATTATAGGGGAATGATAATGGGATTCTTCAGGCTAATTTATGAATTGCTAGACACTTTTAAAAACAAAACAAAAAACTTGAAGAATGTAAATATTTGAAAGGAAAGGTTCCGCATTTGCTAAATGCATAAAATGCATGCCTACAACTTTTCCAAGATTAATCAACAAACTTTATGCAAACTCAAGAAATAACTAGCACCCACGTTTCAAATACAACCATAAAATTCTTAAAAAAAACAATTTTTATATTTACGAATTTTTTAATAATCGAAATGGGAAATAGAAGCTAATTTGAAAAAAAGAAGTTGCATCTCGTACAGAAAATGAATAAAATGAAAATCATTAAAAATGGAAACAAATCATCTATATTTTGATAAAGGAAACAGCATGGTAGAACAAAAGCATTTCCTGGTAAAATTATAAACGTACATATAATGTAAGCCAGTTTTGGCAAATTTTTCAAATTTGAAAACGTTTCTGTGAAATTTTCATTGTAAAATCAATTGAACGCAATTTTAAAAAGTTGAAGAATTTGTAAAGTATTAAATTAAAATTCATCAAAATAACAAAAAAAAACTGACAAGATTTCGCACAGATATACATGTAAATACCTAAATGTAAGAATAATCGGTGCATCTATACAATGTATACCAAATTTGTCAAAACGTTTTCTAAGCGTTTATGTCGTTTTTGACTTGGTCACGTTTTTGACTTGACTTAGTCACGATAATCGACACTTTTGATTTGTGTTACTTTTGAAGCGGGGTTGCGAGGTGATACACAATTTCTGGTGAAGAAAAACTGCAAAAAAAATGTTCATAGAAGAACGTTCATAAAAAATCTCTCATACGTTTATGGGTTTTTAGAACTTTTTTTAAGCGTTTATGTAGTTTTTACTGTATACATGTACATTGCTCATTTCCCTTGACACAATACCGTCTTAACCCGAAAATAAACACTTTTTAAGTTGTGCCACTTTTGAGGTGGGATTACGATGGTAGACAAAATTTCTGATGAAGAAAAACATTGAAATAAAACGTTGAGAAGAATTTCCAAATGCGAAAACTATCTTAAGAACCAAGTTAAATTTTCGGAATTTGCTATTAGGAGTTAAAATTGCTGATGAAGGTGTGCCAGATTTTTCACATTCTCTGGCAGGTACTACACTTTACGAAATCATGCAAAATTCATACAGAATTAAACGAGAAACTTAGGTTATGCAAAAAAACTGCAAAACGTTTGCAAAATTGCAAAAATTCTTCAAAGTTTCTTGGCACGACTTAGCTACTATAAAAAAAAAACTTGGGAAAAATAGTTCCGGATCGCTGTGCATGTCGGTTAGGGCAGCTCGTGATCCTCAGGGCCTGGCCTCTCTCTCCTGTCAGAATAACGAATTGGATGACAGCCCGGTTAAGCTTTTCTAATTTGAAATTTCGAAAACTTGCCCTTCCTCCATTTTTTTTTACCGGGTGAGCAAAAAAGCATCAGCTGTTTTCCCGGCTGAGAGAAATCGAATTCGCCCCTAAAAAAAGCTGAAAAAACGCCAAAGAAATGCCACGCATGTCATCGTGGGGGTCAAATGCCTCCTTTATGGGAGCACAGTGGAAAACCCACTCCCTGACACGCAATTAGACCCGCAAAGGTGTCCGCAGTTAGTTTTTGCGCAACCGCACAGCAGGCCCGCGAGGCGGCGCGGCAAAGCAAGTGCTGGTTCCCATAGGAATAAACGAGTTGGAAAAATCGCACAACTTTTCCATAATGTTTCCAAAAAGTGCGGAGTTCCCATCACCCACCATCACATAAAGGTCACAAAAGGTGATCTACAGTGTAACCTCGTACCTCCACTTGAGGAAACCGGAGGAGCTTTTTGTTGCTAATTGCTGCCGATTGATTGCAAATTGTTTACACCAGTTTATGTTTCCAGAAACAACTGTCAACCAATTAGAAGCAGAAAGTTCCTCTCTTCCACCTACGTGTAGGCCCACACTGGAGGAAACATAGATGAACTTTCTGTTGCTAATTTGTTGCCAGTTGTTTTTAAAAGCAAACATTGCTTACATAGATTGTTACCAATATTGTTTACATAAGTTTGCTTCCAGAAACAACTGGAAAATAGTTAGCAACAGAAAGTTTCTTTATGTTTCTTCCATATAAGTCCACATTGGAGGAAACAGAGCAACTTTCTTTGCTAATTGGTTGCTAGTTGTTTTTAAAAGCAAACATTGTTTACACAAATTGTTACCTATATTGTTTACATAAGTTTGTTTTCAGAAACCACTGGCAACCAATTAACAACAGAAAGTTTCTCTATGTTTCTTCCATCTAGGTACATAGGATCATAGGAGGAAACATAGAGGAACTTTCTGTCACTAATTGGTTGCAGTTTTTTTAAACAAACTTATACTGTATAAACAATATACCGTAAGTAACAATTTATGCAAAAAAAATTATTCAAAATATCATGTAAACAACTTGCAGCAATTAGCAACGAAAACTATGTTTCTATGTTTTTTCCGGTGTGGGCATAGAGGAACTTCAAATACAGTTGAAGCTCATTAAGAAGAACTAAATTTACGAAAATTTCTGATAGTATACAAACTTATTTCCAGTCCCCGTCCTATAGTTTATAAGTTATACCACGTCCTAAGTTATACTTGAAGATTCCTAGGTTTCAAGTGGTCCATTCGCTATTAGATGATTTTTGAAGATACGAGTTTTGAATAAATTTAATATCTTTTACAGATAACGAAAATAACAACAATCAATTGGATTGTCACATTATGAAATTTCCCACTCATTAATTTGAAAGTAAATATCATTTCGTTTTATCTATTGGATGTATTGATCGCTAGATGGAGCTTTTTGAAATAAAAATTATACTTATAATTAATTACAAGCTTGAAAATGTAAAATTCTCAACTTATAGTAGTTTCCCTTCATTGTGTACAGAAAGAACGTATAAATATTTATAACTAAGACAACGGTATCTTGGAAAAATAACTTGAGGCTAGCAGCGCACGCTGCATACATTAGTTTAAAATTGGAAATTTCCACATGAAGACTTTTTGCTTCATTTCCGGAAAGCTTCCAGCGCTGGAGATTTTTTACCTCCCTGGCATTACTATTTCGGATCTCTGCATATTCGTCGCAATCTTGCAAGTAGGTTTTCTAATTTCAAGGTGTGTGTGTGTTGCTCAGCAACAAAAAGTTTAAGAAAATGGATGGAGGTTTCCGTTTACAATGACTTCTTTTTCTTTGCCCTAAAAGCGTAACGCAATCATCTTGGGGGGCGGTGGAGCCTCCCAAGAAGTAAAAACTTGGCATTGAAGTTAAAATTGAAAGACTTTTGACATCGACCCCGAAAACTACATGCTTCAGGTCGGTCTTTAATTCCAGCACGTGGCTAATACTTAAAACACAGTTTGCCTTTTGCAAGTCGAAGTTTTCTAAACTAGCTCTTACAACAATGACTGATAATTTACAAGATCAAGCCATCATAAAAACAATAAAAAGATTTTGTAAAATGATTTTGACTGAAATCGATTTCAAATTACTGAAAGTATGAAGAAAATCAAAATTGACTGCATTAAAGATCTGTACTTATCCCATTAAACTGTTAACTGGGAGATAGCCTAGTATAAGCTAAGCCCAAACTAGAGGAATCATATAGAGGAACTTTCTGTTGCTAATTGGCTGCCAATAATTTCTGCAAACAAACTTATGATTGGTTGCCAGCTGTTCCTGCAAACATAAACCGATGCAAACATTGTAGGTAACAATTTACGTACAAAAGTTATGTAAAACCATTTATGTAAACAACTGGCAGCAATTAGCAACACAAAAATCTTCTACTGTATATTTCCTCTAGTATTGACGTAGTTAACCTTTCGTTAAGAGTACAGATCTAAAATTCAGTCAATCTTGCATTTTATTACTGCTGACTAAAGTTCAACTTATTAGAAAATACACTGTAGACATTCATTTCTGCTGCAGGGCAAATAAAGATGAGAATAACTGAACGTTCCTCAAAACGTGTCCTCCAGAGTGGACTTAGCTGGAGGAAACAGAAAATTTATGACGCTAATTGGTTGCAAGTTGTTTCTGGAAACAGAATTATGTAAACAATGTAGGACAAAAAAATATGTGAAACGATTTGTGTCATCAACTGGCAATAAGCAACAAAAATGCAATCTGTTTCCGCCAATGTAGCAGCATGGCCTAATACGTGTTGCCGATCTTAGTGTAGCTTCAAACGGCTTCAAATGTTGCAGATCTTAATATAACTTTATAAACAACTTGAAAAAATGTTAAAGATCTTTACACAACTTCAAAGGTATGTTGCAGATCTTAGTATAACTTCAACAAACTTCAAAGACATATGTTGCAGACCTTAGTATAACTTCAACAAACGTCAAAGACATGTTGCAGATCTCAGCATAACTTTAAACAACTTAAATGTTAACTATTACAATAAACTAAAAATTAACTATAACTTCAAAGAACTTCAAAAGCATGTTGCAGACCTTAGTATAACTTTAAACAACGTCAGAGACATGCCGCAGATCTTAGTATGAGTTCAACAAACTCGAAAGACATGTTGCAGATCTTAGGATAACTTTAAACAACTTAAATCTAATTATTAAAATTAACTAAAAATGAACTATAACTTAATTTGTATAACTTTAAAGAACTTCAAAAATCAAAAGCATGCTGCAGTTCTTAGTACAACTTTTAAACAACGTCAAAGCCATATTGCAGTTCTAAGTACAATTTCAACAAACTCCAAAGACATGTGGCAGATCTTAGTTAATCTTCAAAACAACGTCAAAGACATGTTGCAGACCTTAGTATAACTTCAAACAACGTGAAAGACATGTGGAGATCTTAGTATAACTTTAAACAACCGTCAAAGACATGTTGCTGATCTTAGTAAAACTTCAAGCATCGTCAAAGATATGTTGCAAATCTTCGTTGAACTTCAAACAACTTCACGATCACTGGTTTGAAGTCATTATTATTGGGGTTATTTGGGTTGCGCGGCTTATGCGCTACATCAAGATGGCTCCGGATTTCAGAGCAAACATTTTGGATCGTTATTTACGATAAGAACATTCCCACATCACATCCACATCAGTGGTAGACCACAATGGGACTTAAACAGTTTAATTTGATGGTGGCATTCTCTGACGGTGTTGTGCGATAGGTGGAATTACCGGAATGTGATTTGTGGAAGTTGCACGATTTTGCCTTCTCCACTTCCGGGTGATTACGCCTCAACAATGCGTTTGTTTCATCGTCTTTTTGGGGGAGTTTTCGTCATAAATAACGACGCGTCTGAAAACTATTCTCCTTTATTCTTCTTTTTTGATCTCATAATTTTCAAGGCCCTACCATTGTGCCAGCCCAGCGCACAAAAGAGCCTGTGAAAGTGGTGCTAGACAAAGGCAATGAAAAGGGTGGGGAAATTCTTAAAAATAAACGCTACATTTTCACAACGGTGTCAGGTCTAGCGCCGAGTGAACAACCTTTAGCGTCTGCAAAAAGAATATAATTCCATACTCGTTTTCCATAACCACGAATCCAATTCTCCATTCGATGGAGTACAAAAAACTGGGAATAATGGTACCTTACAACATCTTAAAATCCCGTTTCTGTCAATCAATTCTATCAAGGAATCTGCGGAAGTTTTGAACTTTTCAAACCACTTATAAAACGAACGTTTGGACATTACTTGGACCTTAACCATTTCACAAATTTCTGATCCTGAAATGCCTTCAAAAGTTAAAAAATGAACAACAGACCGCTACTGAGCCACTATCTAGTCGGAGTCCATTTTTGCTTTCGAATTTACAAAATTACAATACGTGCAATTTTTGAAACATTAAGGACCGGTTGCACCAACGTAGGCCTATAGGTTAAAATCTGAGGTTTACTAACCTTGGGTTTTAAAATTTGACTCCAGGTCCTAATTCTAACCTTCATCTAACATCATCCCAACATCTAACCTTCGGGTTAGATGTTTGTGTTGCACCAAATAACTCTTGATGAAATCTCCCATGGGTTTAATATGAAAATCATGCACGTTTTACCTGATGAAACCAAAATATGGCGGACGGAAAATGAACTATCTTTGACCAATGCTGCCAGATTGCGCATCCTGGTTTCCCCTGTCTGTGTGATCAGGTGGTGTAGCGTGCCTTTTTCTTCATTTTTTCCATAACCCGTGCTTGTGCAATGCAATGGTGGGTTAACCTAGAGTTACACGGTATACATGTAGGTTAACGTTAGGTTATTCTTAACCTCTGTTGGTGCAACCGGCCCTTAGTGTTGAAATATATTCAGGAATGATGGAAAAAAAAACTTCCAACACACTTCATTAATATAATGAACACCCCTCGTTCATGTAGGCTACATAAGATGCACTGAATTCTGTATCATCAGCAATACAGCATGCAGTTTCTGATAGCGATTTATTAGTGGTTATCACTTGACGAGTGTAGGATTTTAATGACAATCTTTAAATCACCTTAAAATGAAAGCACAATTTTACAATTTGCATATTTTCAAGTACTCAACTGCAAATTATCTATTGGAAAGAAGTTGCTCATATCCTTCAATTCGATATGTCACAAATCCAATCCAGTATTTATGATAGCACATAAGGTGGGAACAAACCAAGGAAACAAACTGAAACTTGGTTTCCGAAACTGGAATGCAAGTTTCTGAACCGTTCGTTAACCGGCTTTCCGAATTGGGAGATTCCAGTTACGTTAAATTAGTTTTTAGTTTCGGAAACCAAGTTTCGTTTAAATTTCCTCGGTGAGCTCCAACTTTTAGAAACAATGAGGTTTCCACATTTATAATACAATCGGTTGAAAGGCCTTGATCTACAGTATCAACGTTCATAAGCTCGTATAAGAAGGCACTCTGAATATAAGCTTCACCTTACTGATCAAGAAAGAACGAGTATTCTGAAAAAAATACGTTTTACCAACATTTGTCTATGGAGGATTATGAAATCATTTCGATAATGGCGCAACTTGTTTAATACAAATCTAAAGGTCATAAGCTTCAGTTTGACATATTACATGGTCTGTCTAGTATTCATGAAAATACCGGAAAACACTGATGTAAACGTACATGTACTAAGCATTTCATAAGCATCACTTCCTCCTTCTATTGACAATAAACGAAACGCTTCTATAGCAATGATGGATTTTAGCACAACTTTCCATCATTTTCCATTTCTGATTCTGACACATCAGGCACGATACTTTTTCGATGGTGATATGCATACAGGGTGGGGCACGGAAAGTAACATTTGTGAATAACATGAAAACAAAGCATTTGATCGAAACGTGATTCCAACAAAATGTGTTTTGTATTAAGGGAGAATGAAAACACCAGTATTTATTTTAATATAAATTAATAACAAATGTTCATTATTTTTTTTGCGAAAGATACGAATCTGTACGATAAACTAGGTTTTGCCATTGAAAAACAATACCCTGACCTTGAAATGACCTGAACGTCTTTGATTTGTATTAAAAAAAATACTGAAGTTTTCATTCCTAATTTATACCAAACACATACTGTATGTTTAGAACCATGCACGTTTCAATCAAATGCTTTGTTTATATTAATGTATTTACAAATGGCAATTTCCGTGCCTCACCCTGTGTATATATAGGTTATTGACCATCGCAGGTTCCGATCTGTCACATGAACAAGCCATGCTCCACATGGTTCACGGAAAATTCTTCGCCAGCAATTCTTCGCCGCCCGCAATTCTTCGCCGGTACAATTCTTCGCAGCTGACCTAACATAGCCTAACCAAACATGACCTGACCTAACCTTAATCCATCTTTAATTATATTATGCCCAATGTTTCCGCCCCCAAACCCCCGGCGAAGGGGGGCTCATGACCCCCTTGGACCCCCATCAGTGTGGGCCTGAAGCCCCCACGCCCCCTCACCCCCGCTGGCCTAACCTAACTACCGTAAATACGGAATTAAAAGCCGGACCCGCAATACGCGCCTACCTCAATTAATCACCGGGGGGGGGGGGATTTCTCAAAAATTGCAAACAAGCGCCGGGCCTT
>JAQGAO010001694.1:0-23002 GCA_034697705.1 Ommatoiulus sabulosus | reverse complement strand
TAGGTAGTCATTTCACCAAATAATAATTTTTGCCTGACCTCAACCTGACTTTGCCTGACTTTTTCAGTTTTGCCTGATTTTGCCTGACTTCGCAGGTCAGTGGCAACCCTGCACATAGGATTATGCAAAAGTGACAATTATTTGCCTAGTAATTGTTGAACTGGAGTGTCGTAGGAGGTAAATCGGTTGCGTCGCACACAATTGTTTCAGATATCAAACGAAAGGGCCGTTCAACACAACCAGCTATTATAGAGCAAGATGATCGTTTGTAAGTGTGAAAATCTTGGTAATTTCTACTTGAAACAGGTTTTGAGGTTGGAGAAGACATATCCTCATGCTATGGCCAAAGTTGCGTGGTCATTAGCAATCACCAATGTTCGTTCGATCCTTGCATTTTGATGATGATGTGTAGCGTAAAAGGAGTTCTTGAACGAACTCGATGGATTCTGGATGACTGGATAAGATATACCCCATTTGGGGCATGTGCCTGGCTGCGGGATGACTTTTTCATCGTTCAGGCAAGTCAACTTGGGGGTATTTCCAATCTTTGTTAAGCTGGTTACAAATCTAAAAACTGAACTGTCTCCTACACAACTTATGTATGGCACAGATGAGATGCTATGGGTTAACCTGAAAGCGGTCATGTTTTACAACCAACTAAAAAGCTACTACAAAAGCAAATCAATACAGTTGTAGCAGCTGTCGGGGCACTAACAATTTAATATTTACCAGCACATTTTGATGGAACACACTGACCTTTCAAATCAAATTATATACAGAAATTGATGTCTTCCAATCACTTTTTTTTCCATTCGCAAAACAGAAAATTGCAAAGAGCTTGAGAAACATAACTAAATTTATATATACTGTATAGATAAATTAATATCCAAAATATATACATGTAATATACATGTAATATACATGTATATACATGCATTTTTAATATTTTCGATTCTCTTGGCAAAGACTAATCAACAATGACATTTACCACGATTTGTATTTCGATGGACACGAATTAATATTTAAACCTTTGTAAAATGATTCATCTACCTCGAGTTGTTTCATTTTGGAATAGTTTAAATTGAACCGTTTATTTTTTTTTAAAAAATAAATCTTTGGGTTTGACTTTCGCACCTTCGATTTTGAATTCTTTAAAAGTTTACTATTTTAAATAAACGATGCCGGGTTTGCAACCCTCTCTAAAACTAAACTTTGAAAGTGCATGTCAAAATTTTTACAACCACTGGGGAACAGTATGTATTTTGCTCACAAATCAACCATCATACAAAACTTTCCTATGGCTAATTTTCTTGCTCATTTTTTTTTCTTCCAAAATTGGTAGTTTTGCAGACGCATACTGGTATACTAAAGACGGGTACACGCAAGGTGACAAACTACCAAAAAGCTGGAGATTTTAAGCATTATCTGAAAAATCAACATTTTTCTGCGATTTTGTACGAAACAAAGGCTAAAAATGCAAACGCAAAATAACAATTTTAATGTTTCACCCATTTACAAATAGTAATCTTACCACGGTTGGCTTTGCAGCATTTGTAAATGAAATTTGGCACGTCCTATGAAAGTCTGTGAACGTTTTTAGAGCCCACTAATGAAAATTCTGCATTCTAAAAATTCATTGTTTATCGACCAGGGAAAAGATAAGGCGGCGATGGAGTTATCTCGGCTGCAGCAGCACCTACTAGACAAACCAATAGGATCGGACGGCCAATGGTTGATCTTCTACCCCGAAGGAGGATTTTTATCGAAACGGAAGCTTAGGAGTCAAAGGAAATGAAAAAAAGAAAACGAAACGTCCTGTAATATTTGCCTTTGATTGCGAATATTAAAAAGTTAACGAAACGTTTATCGTTTCAATTCTGTAGGTATGCGAGAGAAAACGGCCTTAAGGTTTTCCAACACGTGTGCCTTCCGCGCACTGGTGCATTCGTGACTGCAGTGACCACTTTACATCCAAAGAACTGTGCAGGACCCAAAAACCATTCCTCGAGCAGTGAAAAAGGTAATGTTTAACTCCAAACTTGCATTGACTATATCATGATGTGACGAGTGAATATTCTCAATTGAGAAAATGTCTCTTTGGCGGCAACAGAATCAGACACCGCAGAAGGTGAGACGTGTTTCTATAGAATGATGGAAACCCAAATAAGAAGCATGATTCTTGATGCTGGATCTAGATTTGGGCATTTTTGAAAAAAATGTTTAAATCGTAGAAATTTTATTTTCAACTTCCCTGACTTTTCCAGGTTTCAAAAAACTGTCCATGACTAATTACAATGTCAGAAATTGACGTATTTTGCAAAATCGATACAGGAAAATATTTTGCAAAATCGATATAGGAAAATATTTTGCAAAATTTAATACTGATGACAATTTTGTACTCGGAAAAGGTGGAAAATTTGCACATTTGTCCTCGGAAAACGTGGAAAATGTGCACATTTGTCCTCGGAAAACGTGGAACATTTTGTAAATTTGTCCTCGAAAAACGTGGAACATTTTGTAAATTTGTCCTCGAAAAACGTGGAACGTTTTGTAAATTTGTCCTCGAAAAACGTGGAACATTTTGCAAATTTGTTCACGGAAAACGTGGAACATTTTGCAAATTTGTACTCGGAAAACGTGGAACATTTTGCAAATTTGTACTCTGAAAACGTGGAGAATTTTGAGAATTTGTACTCGGATAACATGGAAAATTTTTGCAAATTTCTACTCGGAAAATGAGCTCTGAGCTAACCATGTAGAAGCATTAATTTTTGATCGCAACAACATGACTACGTTGAATTTCATGGACTTTTTCAAAATAAGCCATTCTTCCCTGACTTTTCCAAGTTATCCAGGTCTGGGGGTACCCCGTTAAAATGAACATTCGTTAGATAGATCTCTTGCTTGAGACAAAGAATATTGAGTTTTAAAGGTAAATGCCATCTGAAAACAATACCACCCATTTTGAAACCATAAATTTAATGTCCCATGGTTTCAACATTTTTCAATACCATACAGAAATCAAAAATGAAAATCCCAATACATAATTCGTCCACTCAATTCAACGTTCATGATGACCGACAAAAACAAATTCCCACCGGTGATTTTTTTTCATCGATAGAAATAAAAATAAAGGATAAAAATTGTGCACTTGAATGTACTCGCGAAAACTGGTGATTTTCAAATAATTTTCGTAATCGTGGCACTTGAAGTTTGCATCTCTAAGCATCGTTGAAAATTACATACATTTTGCATTTGTGTCGCATCTCAATTGGTGATCAAGTAATGCCTTGCTTACTACCCTGCCTACATCGAAGTGCTTTGCCTTTACATTGGGTTTCAATTTAAGAATCAAAATTAGAGCTCAAGTTTAACGTTCTGAAATGGATGAAAATGTAATTAAAATTTTTAATAAACCACATGATGGACATTCTGTTTAGGCATTGATGTGAAGGATGTTAAACCGTTAAAATGGATCATCGACATCACCATCGGATATAAACCGAACTCTGATCTACCGCGTTTTGAAACGCTCGGAATATTCCGGAGAAAACCGTCCACGGTGGTCCTGCACTATCGGAAATTTTCGAGCGATGAGGTTTGTCCCTTTTTGCTTCGTTCGCATTTTTTGGTCGCTTTAACCATTTCTAACCCAAAGCATGGACGTTTTTGACCCACGCCAGATACCCTCCGACCGAGAAGGACTGAAAAACTGGCTGTACCAACGTTATGAGGAAAAAGAAGATCTGCTGACGATGTTCCACGAAACTGGGGCATTTCCCGAACAGCTGCACGCCCGCAATCAACGTCTCCGTTCGCCAGTGCCGATTAAAGGTGGCGTGTGGACGCCGGCATTCGCTTTTGCCTTTCTTATTGGATCCATTTTTTTACAATACTGGATTCTGAAGCGACTAGTTATGCTTTGCATATGGTGAACAAGTCAAATAATCGGATAGCCTTGTTATACCATTTCAAATTGACAAATTGGTCGATAACGAATCCCAGTCTGGTAACTTCTCGTTTTGCACAACATGACAGTCAATTCGAGCTAAGTGTAATTAGCAGATGAGATGCTAACAAAGCTGTTACATTGTTAAAATCTATGTACTCTTATTAAAATTTTCACTTTTAGTGGATATGAAACATTCCTGCATTTTACATTGGCTAGCCAAATTACCTTGAATAGCCATGCATGCTACTCACATATTCACTTTTGCCTACATTTCCTATTCTCTTTAACTAAATGTTTGAGCGTGTCTTACCTGCGAACATTGTCGGGACAAGTGGTCATCGATAATGGCTCCATGGAAAGAATGCCAATAAATTCCACCACGTCGTTTAACGAGTAAGAGTCTGTATTGTCGTAAACCTGGAAATGCAATATTAACATCAATTCAATTTAAATCAGTACCTTACAGTCAGCAACTAAATGCCAAATGGTAACGGGGTTGAGCCCATTTTCAGGAGAAAGCTCCTACGTCTGTTGCGACTTAAGACATCATTGTTAAATTGAACTTGAATTAAATTTGAACTATCGTCAGGAAGGTTATTCCATCATCTAATTGCATGCAAAAAGAAAGACCAATAGTAAGCATCCGTATTAGCACGGAGCTATAGTGGTTGTTAGGCATGAAGATATGGAACATCTCCCTCGAATTCTACTCGCCAGGAGAAAGAAATGCCACGACGCACAGAGCGTTTAGCCCAAAAGCTTGAAAAGGGCAGATAGTCCAATTGTCAAAATGTTTTAGATTGGATTTGATGCTTGACTGGAAACAACGTATGTAACGACGATACTGGTCTTAAAATTTTACACCACGCAAAATAATCGTAAAGGTCAAGGTCTTTGTTTGCAAGCTTTAGGTGGCCAAAACTAGGTGATGATGCAAATGTGCGGGGACCGCTGAAAGTTGATCAAACATGAATGGTTTGGATAGGTTTTCTTAAAATTCCATCGAACCAATAGAGGATTCGGTACGACTGAAAGATGCCGGGCATTGACACATGTTTGCATGATCGTTGACAAAAAATGCAAGTTAAATGATGCTTACTTTGACGATGCATGCGACCGAACTGGAATCTGGTATTGGTAAATTTAAATCTGGGTCCGATGGAATCAAAGTGGCACCTACGAAACATAAAAAATGACATACCGTGTTAAAGACATATGCTCCCGCCGTGCTGATAACAAACTTTAAAAACAATTCATTTGGGTTAAGTGATGCTGTACACATGAATTACGTCACAGCGTTGTTTTATATAAACTTGCAACAGGCGAAAGAAAATGAAAAGTTCCGAATAAGCGAACCCGACCTTGATCGCTTTTCTCAGACGTTTTGACACGTTTATCACGATTGGAGGCTTTGCCACCGGTCTCTTCGATTTCCATTGCCGAGTCGCTTGGTGACCGATCGGCCCCGTTTACGTCCATCTCATCATTGGCCAACGGGCGTTTTTGGTTTGAGGACGACTGGGTGGCATCGTATTTCGTAAAAGCATCTGAGCAATTATTTTCGGCATATTTCTAAATGAAACAAAAAAGACGTCATCAAATAAACATTTAAGGCAGTAAGCAGATTAAACGTATTGTAAAACCTACATGACTTGAAGATACACCCAGGATTACTGAATTTAAACACCGTTAGAAGCAAACGTATTTAATGATTTGATTTTGTGGCAATAAATAGAACTCGCAAATTGATTGTTTCAATGTGGTGAATAAGCAAAAGTGAGAATTTTAAAAAACTTTTAAAAAAAATTGATAAACGCTGGAGGAACGTATAAATGAATGTGAAAGAAGCAATGTTCGAGCTTGGATTAACATTAGCCTAAGCTAACTTGGTTAGGTGTTTCCAAGATTTATTTTGGATCTATTCTTGTTTGGAATCGGTTGGAACTTTAGCTAAAGAAAAACTTGTTCTGGCACGCACCTGCTTCACCCAATCATTTTCGGCAGGTATGGAAATGCAGTAGAATGTTAGCCTATCCTGAGTGACGTTTTTGGCAGAGTCAAGATCGACTTCCACGTCCTCGGTAACATCGCGGTACATGCCGCAATGCATGATCGGTGTCCCATTTTCGCCGCTTTTCACCTCAAAAGCTTCCATGTAGTACTCTGGATCAAACATGTCTTGGATCATGCATCTGAACTTGACCAGGGTATGGTTTTTAAGGTTGTGAAAGGGCACATCGTTTACTGATGGGATCTTGAATAAAGAAGCATTTGTATAATAAATGGATCATTGTCTGAATTTACAAAAATGGCAACCCGTTGAAAACAGAAATTTTTGCAAAGAAAACATGTCAGAAAGTTTAAAAAGTGTAATTTATTTTCATAAAGTTAGCATATTTAATTAAAACATCTCGATATACCATGCTTATTACTTTTTTCTAGTTACGCCGGGATTTTTTTTATTTTTTTTGCTTACCTTATTCAACAGCTCAGGCGTACAAGTATGTAGATTTGATTTAAAATAATTAATTATTTCGTTTTTATAATTTCCTTTTGTCTGGTGTGTTTCTGCAATGAGAAATAAATAACACTGAAAAACACGCAGCATGCCACTGCCATATGCACAATCGTTTTTCAAAATCTATAAGGAGTTAGTGCTCAACTTCAATGCAACAGTCTGTCCAATATACAAGGGCTGTTTGATATACATGTACGAGGTAACGAGACCTCTCGCGTACATGGTAGAGTGTTGTTTGTTTGTTTGTGGGTTTTTAACATCTACCTGGGAATCAAACGTGATCTACACGGGACCTCGGTTTAAACTCCTATCCGAAACAGCCGCCACTTAGAGAATTGTGCACATCCTCAAAATGTTCACTGACCTCAACCTGGGAGTGATCGAACCCGCTAGTTAGGATCCAGAGGCAAGCGCGTAAACCTCTCGACTTTTACGCCCGTATAATCCCTACATTTCCCCAAACATTTCTTCCGCCACTATACCGAGGCATCTATCCCAGCTTATAAAAATCGGTGTCGCTTGCATGAAGCCAGGACGTACATGGCTGGTCAATTTATTGCTCATCCTGGACGCGTCTGTCCTGCAATTATCGAAAGCAGTGCACCTGCAATCCCAGACATGTTTCCGTGACATGGTAGTACGTGGCACCATTATCGCACCTCAACCATTTGGCAATGAGTTTCGGCCAGCAATGTACCTTTCAGTCATACCTCGCAGGCCACAGCTCAATGTTGAACCACCATATGAGGGTGAACCTTATAGCTTATACTGTGGTTTGACCTTGTTTCAGCCAGTCCTGCCATTTAATTACCTGATGGTGGGGATCGACAACTGACGTACAGTAGGAGCGTTCTCCTTAAAATGGGCAAGACCCCCTACCATATGGCATTTGTTTGCTGACTGTAGGGTACAGAGGTGAATTGAAATCATGAATAGCTGTGAGAGACCTTAAAAATTGATCATACTTATTGAACAGCCCTCGTACTTTGTCCAAGTATAGCCTCCTATACATATAGGCTATAAGGAGGCCATGGGTCCCAGCACATGTACTAGGTGCTCTCGTAGGTAGGATAATTCATAAACTAATGTAAAACTCAAGAACTCCTTTTCCAGGCTACTGTATTTTATTCGTGCAAAGCGCACAGGTGACCTGTCACAGTTATTGACACAGCTAGGTAGGCTATAAACTAGCTGGGAGCATCATTATACCCATATGACAACTATAGATAGCTAGTTCACTTGAACGGATCTGATCTATTTATTTTGACAATTCGACAGCAAAACAACTCACCAAAAAGTGATTGTATAACATGAAGAGGCCTGTTTATTAAATCCATGCCGACAGTTCCAAGCGCGTTTAGCCGAACGAAACTCGAAAACAAACGTCAACACAAGTTCAACACAACAAAGACGAAAACACGTGACTTTTTCCGCGCGAAAATCTCTACGGCGCTTCTCCCAAGGGGACAGGGGTCGCTCGTGAAATTCGTGACGAAAGTTACAGTATACGGTGGCGCAAATAACTCCCAAGTTATATCTCGCTCACGCGATGCTTGAGCATGCGCGCGTTTCAATTGTTCTTTATACTTTTTGGAGTTGTTCATTACGATGTCAAAGCTAGGCCGAACATAGTGTTCGTTCTCACCGACGACCAAGATGTGTATTTAGGTGGTTTGGTAATGCAATACTCAAGATCGCGGGGCGTGGCAAAGCGCCTTTGCACATACTGGATGTGAATGAGCATGCGCAAACCCACGGGGATTTCGATTGCACACCTGTTGACACGTGTTGACATCATGTCACACCATGGTCATGTGTTCTCAATTCATGTATAGACATGTACTCGAAGTTCTCGAAAGCCATGCGGCTTATGAGAGTATATAAAAATATTTCCATGGATAAACTATAATTAATGATTTGTTAGTAAATAAGAAATAATGCAGTGAAGCTAGTTATATCCATAATTATCACATAAACAAGTACATGTAGGAAAATATAACGTCCTCACGGCAACATAAAAATGTAAATTTGTCAAGCAGTTCAAGAATAAAAAAGCGGACAAACCAAGAACAGAAATTTGCCTTACATGTTTGGATCGCTTACATTCCGTACATGCTCAAATTTGGCAAAGATTGCTAATTGCAATTGAGAACACTTTCAAAATTGATCCTGTAAATCCCCAATGAATGTACAGAATGCATGCTTACGTAGATGGTGGGCGAGCTGGCCTAGCTTCCGTCGAGTTTTTGAGTCAAAACGGATTTTTAGGGTGTTGAAATCCCAAGTTTGAGCAACTGCAATTATTCAGGGCCAGGAAATTCGGGATTTCAATAATTTCAAGTCTGAAAAAAATCTAGCTCGACTCCAACAAAAATAGCCTCAGGCCAGTTAATGGCCAATTCAGTGAAACTGGAGCAATTTATTCCAAACAAATCTTGCAAAACTCGTCGACTCTGTAGTTCAGCTCGCCCATCTCCAATGCACAGCCCTGATTTTTGCTTGAAAGGGCCAAAAATTAATTAAATTGACTTTTGCAATTACACACTTCTCCTATAATTGCCAATTTTATCCACAATTTTTTTTCCACAGACACCAATGGTGAAGAGTAAAACTTTCTTCTCAAAACATGGAGTGATATTTGACAATGCGGTACAAAATACATCTTTCAAAAAAATAATTTTTAAAATGATAATCTGATGCGTTTGCCTATTACGTACGAGACTAACTTGCAATATCGCATTAGTTTACTACGGTCCCTCTTTGCTGCCCCAGTCGAGCTTCAATCTTGACCGGTAAATATCAACATCACCATCACGTGTTCAATAACAGCTTGAATGGCAACTGTTATGGCGAAAGATGGAAAAACGAGCAGGAGCACAACACTTTTGCCACGTATCTCCAACAGTGGAACTACACGACATTTTTTGCTGGGAAATACATGAATCAGGTTGGCTTTTGGTTGGTTTCCGAACAAACCTTATGTCTGTTGCCAATTAATCGCTGATGCACCAATTGTTTAAAATCTCAATTCTTTGTTAGTATGGGATTCCTGTAAGCAAGCGAAAGCATCCCGTTCCTCCAGGATGGGATCACTGGAACGGATTGGTTCGTAGTCAGATGACCAGTATTATCTCCATGATAGTTAATCGTGTTCTTTGCAATCAATTTCAGCATAACTTTGCTAGTTGAAAAGTAACATTTTGTTTTTTTAAAAAATAAAGTATAGCAGATTTGTACAGCTTAAACTAAAATTTCATGAAAATAAATTAGCTTTCTTTTTGAAATATGAAAAAATTTTACAAGTACAGAATTTTTCTAAAACAAAATATCTTATGAAAAAATAAAAGTTGATTTAAAATTATAAAAAAAATAAACAAATCCACATGGAAAATCTGATTTTTAAAGGGAATCAATCGCCTTAATTTACAAAATGGATTTTAATACCATGCTTTGGTGATACCTACTGTAGGTCGGCAACTCCGTATATTACAATTACACTTTATCTGTGAATGGGAAGACCGAATCGCATGGCTCGGATCCTGAGGACTACCTCACCGATCTTATTGTAAGTTTTGAATTTGTATTTCCTTATCCCTGTTAAAAAGTTCCAAAAATGTTAAACTGTTCAATTTTCTTTGCACATGTTTCTGATTTTTTGCGCAAATATGCCACCTCTTGCACTGTATCGAGGGTTTCGTTTATGTGTGGCATGTGCAGTGTCATACCATCCTTGTACTTTTATCTTTGTGCAAAACTTTAAATTGTTTTTTTAGCATGAACGAGCAGTTCAGTTCCTGACATCACACAATGCCTCTCAAGTGCCTTTTTTCATGATGCTTTCTACGCCATCGTGCCATGCACCCTTCACTCCCAGTGATAAATATGCAGACGCTTTTTCTAACATCACTGCGCCGAGGACACCAAACTACAACATGTCCGGTGGTCCCGTGAGTGAGATTTGTTTTGATTTTTAAACTTGAAATTACCGAGTCGCATGACATTTATCGTAACATTTCTTGGCTTTAGAGCAAACACTGGCTTCTCCGACAGGCCCCATCGCATCTGTCGGACGCTACCGCGAAGAAAATAGATGAAATATATGGCAAAAGGTCGATTATGACATCTAGTTAAATTTCGATTTAAAAATTCACTCACATTTTCTGAACATTACTTTTGTTTTAGATGGGCAACTTTGCTCTCAGTGGATGATATGGTTCAAAATTTGGTGGACGTTTTACAAGAGGGAGGGATGTTAGAAAACACTTTCATTTTTGTTACATCGGACAACGGTTTCCATTTTGGTCGGTAATTTAAAATGCAAAATATCTCGTTTACTTTAGAGGAAACTGCTAGTCTCAAAATTTATTACTAAAACTACAGTTTTGTAGTTAATGAGAATTTGGTTTGAATGCAATTTAAAGAATTAATGGCAAAAGACACGTTTAACATTTGTAATTAGCATGATTTAAAAATAGAAAATATAATAAAATTGGAGAGGTAAACATCGACTGCGTGTTTGCTGATGCTAATCCTTACCGTCCGCAGGCCAGTTCTCGCTTCCGTGGGACAAAAGACAAATGTACGAATTTGACGTAAGGATCCCGCTTATGGTTTATGGTCCTGGAGTGGTGGCAGAATCAGTGAGGAAGGCGAGTCGGTAGCTCCGTTAACTTGCAAAAGCATCGACTAATTTGCTAACTATAAATAAGTACCATAAAAAAGACGACATGCGATTTTTAATTTCGTTTCATCCCAGGAGGCGGTTGTCACTATAGATTTCGCACCAACGTTTCTCCATTTGGCCGGGATGTCGGTGCCTGCCGATATGGATGGGTCGTCGCTGGTCGGTCTGCTCAAAAATGGCAGTGATGCTTCTTGGAGAACTTCTTTTCTGATCGAACATTCCGGCGAGGGTTCCAACCATCGCATTGCAGCCTGCCCGCAGTACGCCGACGGTGGAGTGGCCGTAAGATTTTTTGAGAAATCCATCCTAGTGTGCCTAAAGCCAATTTCACATACAAAGATTTTTTTTTCAGAACTGCTTTCCGGATTGCATCTGTGAAGATGCACGAAACAACACGTACACCTGTGTGCGTACCCTCACGCAAAACGAAAGCATCGTTTACTGCAGGTTTCAGGATAATGAGGTAACTAAACAGAATGAGTGTATTATTTCAAAAATTCATGGTTAAGCACTTACGTTAAGAAACTCGCCCACCTTGAATTTTGTTACCGAAAAAAGATACTCCCGAACTCTATGTCTTGCACTAGGATTGAATAGGTGAATGACCGGAAACGATCATGGTCTTTAATTTTTCGGTTCACATTCTATTCGGTTTCACATTTTTCGGTTCACATTTCAACGTGCATGCAGTTTGACGGAGACGTCCAAAGAGTGAAACTTGTACTAGTTTCTACCGTCGGTATAAAGTTCAGGAGTACTTTCGGAACAACTGTTGATAAAAATAAAACTTTCGAAGAAAACCTCCCCAATCATATATTGTTTTTGCCTGTTTTTATAGTCTTTCGTAGAAATGTACGACTTGACACGTGATCCCCACCAATTGAACAATATTGCGGGAGACATCTTGAATAACGACATCGACCAGAATTTTGAAACTGTGCTGTGAGACTTGTAATCTTCATCACAACCACGTTTTTAAAGTTTTAAATATTTTATGATGGAAAATCAATGTTATGTCAGAAACGGGAAGAAATGTACCAGTCATTGTACATGTGCTTTATGGAATTAAACGTTGTTAAGCAAATACCTTGTTTAAAGCAATTACTCCTCATTCTGGTTGAAGTAAAGCAATATAAACTGCTTGCAACAACTGCAGGGTTAACTGTTTCTTAAATCTTAAACAGTTTTTTTTTTATTTACCACAATCTCTGATACTTTTTAAGATGTTTCAGGATCATAAACAATTTGTTGACCTCCATTGTAGGTAGAATGCATAATTACTTCAATTAGTTTAAATTTTCAAAAACCAATAACCAACTATTTATCAGGATTAAAGAACACAAACAAAGTTTTTATTACAGTATAATGATATAGACAAATTTAAATGTTTGACACTCATTTTTTCCCAGATTTCTTAATGCCACCAGAACCTGAAAAAACCAAAACAAACATGTAATTTGTGGGGGGAGGTTTATCTTAAAATTTGTGAAACCTGCTTCAATTTAAGACACTCACACATGGGTCCCTTTTGTGCAGCCTTTACTGCTGCCTCCTTTAACTTTCTCTCCTCTTCCTTTTGCTTCTTCTTAAATTCAGCATCATCCTGAGGTATAAAATAATTAGTCAACCATAAGATAAACCGTTATTGTCTCCTGGTTCACACGATGTGAAGCATCGACGTTCACTAACGAGAACTGGGGTTCACGTCATAAACCTAATCTTTGATTTATCTTAATTCAGGCTAAACGTTTGGTTGTCCTTTAATGAAACAATGTTGTTGGCATGTAGCGAGGCACAATATAATACGTTATTCATCGTTCAGCTTATATATTCAATGCATTTTTTTCACGCGATTATGGCTACTTTGATCATTTTGGAATCATGGCCATGCTTATTACAGCAAAGCCTTGATTTGAACAGCGATGAGGACGAATTACATTGAAATTTAACCACTTGTCTCAACAAAAATTAGAACCAAATATACATCTACATGCCCATTATTGTACAGTATATGACCATGCAATCATATAGACCCTTGGATTGCTCGAAGGCCTGCCACGTGCTTATATCGCTGTAAACATAACGCATTACTTGGTAATGTTCTTAGCAAAACGCGTAAAATCTGATGTGGCCTTAATTACCTCTCAACCCATTAAATGTAGGCAATTTTCATTTTTAGCACTTAGATCGAACTTAATAATAGGTAAACAAGAACAAAAATGGCGGTATGAACGTACATCGTCGCCGTCTTTCGAGTCCTTTTTCGGCTGTTTTAACGGTTTTTTCTTGCCACCTGCATTTTCCAAAAAAATAATTAATATAACGGAAGAATATATTTCATTTTATAAATTCGAAAAGTATCCAAAAAATTACCTTGTCGACCAGACATCTTGCAAAATACACAACTAGAAACTGCGAGCAACGAACTCTACTCTGGGGCACAACGACGCTAGTGGTACACAACCATCAATAAAAATGTGGGAAAAAAAACTACGGAGGCCTCGGAACATTGAAGCCAAATAATTTAGGCAAAATATCCCTATATTAATTCTCGTCTTACATGTTTATTTTAAGAATCCTTCATTTAATGATAGGAAATAATAAAAAATCTGTTGTAACTTTGGATTACTCAAGTTTTTACTTATGTATACAAATAAATACATGTACAGGATTATTCAATTAGTATTCTTAGCCAACTAAGCCAAGCAAAAGGGATACTTTAAAGGCAATAGGGACAATCCCCTATGACAGCACGAACCATTGCGCCGATTTCGGGACCTGTTAGAAAAGATGGCGGAAGCCATTGCCAATGGTAAATGCATTTTTATTTCTTTTCACCGCTCATTGCAACTTCCCGACAACGCAAATGCGCGTTCTGTTGCAGTAGCATTTTGTTATTTTCGTAAATTGCGTTAAACTGTCATATCCTGCTCTCAAAACTACAATAAAAGACGCTATTTTATGGTGTCATTTTACAAATCATGTTGCGTTTGTATATCTGCATGTATTTGAAGTAAATGTCAATATGCAGGCTCTGGTTAAATTTCATGTCCAAAAGACCCCATATCGTATTGCATTCGTGGCTAGCAAATATACAAAAACAAATACTATGCATGCACGCGTACTGTTCATGGACATGCATCAGATAAAAGAGTTCCTAATTGCATGGAAACTATATATTCATGGACAGCTGATCGATCGTTTAATCGAGGCCTGTAGGTTACTTTTAAACCAAGATCTTGGTATATCTCCTAATGCTATCGATTAAAACACGAGGAAGCTGGATTAATTTTGTTGCAAACTATAGATGCTCGCTAAATTTTACCTACGAGTTTTGCATGCGTGCTTTGCAGGGGAGCAGGCAAAAACGCTCAAGAGCTCAAATCCAGATGATGACCATTATCAGCGTCTCATTGATGAGAGAAAGAAACTTCAACTCGCTCGCCAGGCATATGTGCCAAAAGGTGAAATGTTGGACGAATGGCAAAGATTGTTGCCGACAGCTTCTACTGCGAATCCAACAGCATCGACTGCGAAGCCGGCAGCCTCCACCGTGAAGCGGAGAGCCTCGAAAGTGAAGCCGGCAGCTCGGCCCAAACCGATAAGACCAAAGCCCCTAATTGGGCGCATCGGACAATCGGAGTCGCATCTGAAAATCGCAGGTTGTAGGAATCGACAATGGCCCGAGCGCCATTCTGCATGTAAAAATAAACCCAATTATTCTCCTCTTTTTTTTCGACGCAGGAACGGCTACATTGTCACCGCACCAGAGCAAGCTTCTCTTTCCTGCTGGTGCACAGTCCACTCAGACTGATCGCATCATCAAACCAGAACGGGAAAATATAGGTTTTTAATAAATTCTCGAAAGCGTAAAACAATATATTGGTGTTTGCGAGTTAATGCTTTATTTTGTGGGTTATAGGAACTCTCTGTGAAACTGTGCTACTTGTTCCTGCTGATGATAAACCAATGATTCCAGGATTCAATTTTGCAATGAAGCCAGAGCCAGGAAACATAGGTGGTTATGCATTCATAATATCATTTGAACCTAAAGCATTTGACCATCTTTGAACCATTTGCCTTCTTTGAAATCTTTAAAACTTTCATTTGCCTGGCCTATTTTGGCCTTAAGTACATCAAATGGCTTTAAGCATCAACTTGTGGCCAGTTGCGCCCCTCCCTTGTTCTATGTAATTTTGAAATCGATGCATTCTGTTTTACAATACAGAGTCAAACGCACTGGCACATACCGAGCATGTGATCGCGGTGTTGCGAGCCAGCTTGTCCTCTCTGGAGCGTGAGAACGCTACCCTGCGGGAAGTGGTCCTGGAAAAGACCACCCTGGTCGAGGAATTGAACGCGCAAATCGAAACGCTAAGACAAAAAGAACGAGTGCATGACGATTTGGAAGAGAAAATGGACGCCTTGCAGCAGGACAATATTGCTCTTCGCCAGGAGGTGCAGGAGAAAAATGTGATTGTAGAAAAGCTGACCACGTCGCAGGACGACTTTGAAAAAGACCCTGAAAAGCTGAAGTTCTACACCGGAATAGCCTCCTGGGAGGCGTTCATGGATATTTATAACACCTTATCACCTTCAATGTCTAACACCCAGAAGCTGTCTAAATTTTCCCGTGTCTTGATATTTTTTTTCAAACTGAGACTTAATTTGAGGGACGAAGATCTTGCCTACAGATTCAACGTGGCTCAGGCCACCGTGTCGCGAATCATCCGCAAGATTTCCGATATCGTGGTCTGTCACCCCGAATTGCGGTCCTTCTGTCTAAAATATGCTCACAGGTTCGACAATCAAAATGTTTTTCAAATAATTCGTTACAACGATTGAGATGAATTCCCTTAAGGTAAGGAAAAAAATGTAGGATTGTACAATTCTAGTTTCAGGCTGGGACGATTCAATGCCGCTACGATCATGTTGTGTATAATGACTAATTTTTCTGTACTGATGCGTTGTTGTAAATAAAGTATTGCAATGTCTTTTTATTTGTTTGGTCGTAATCACGCATGCGCGAGCTCATTCTTGCACATACAATAAATTAATTTCAGAATGACTCGAATATCAGGTTTTGTTCCTTCCATATGGTGAAACTTCAGTTTCATTTTGCATTATGAAACTACCCGTCTAAACTTTTACACTATAAATCGCAAAAATGAAAAGCGCAATTGTGACATTCGAATAAATATTAGAAATTACTGTCCGCAAGTATTATTTTTAAATGCGTTTAATTTTCCTTTCTAAACTCTGCAGATTACTGGACACCTTAACTCAATTTTTATTCCAGTTTAGAATATAACTAAAATCTTATACAGCAATAAAAACGAAGTTAGGGATACAACATTTTTTAAGACAAACCATGACTCTGAGCATTCCGCAATTGCCCGGAATGTCCTAATAGAATATCGACAGTAATAACACTAATTTGTCAACGAGTGAAGCATTTCCATACTTTGACGGCATATTTATCCTGCACTTTTGCAAAAAACAAAAAAAAATTAAAAATTTGCTTTTAGAGACAAACGGTAAGTTCACCCGCAAAGGATACGGCGAGCTTTCCAGACATGCTTTCAAGCAATGCGTGGTTGCTGCTTCTCAATTTTTTACTTTGCTGTTGATAATTAAACGTCGCAAATGGACACAATGCACCAATTTTACAGGGTACCCCCAGACCTGGAAAAGTCAGGGGAGAATGGCTTATTTTTAAAAGTCAGGGAAATTTAACGTAGTCATGTTGTTGCGATCTAAAACGAATGCGTCTACAAGGTTAGCTTAGGGCCCATTTTTCGAACAGAAATTTGCGAAATTTTCAACGTTTTCCAAGGACAAAATTGAAAAATCTCCCACGTTTTTCGAGGACAAATTTTCAAAATTCTACACGTTTCCGAGTTCAAATATGCAACATTTTCCACGATTTCTGGGGACAAATTTTCAAAATTTCCCGCTTTTTCTTAGGACAAAATTGCAAAATTTCCCACGGTTTCCGAGGACAAATTTGCAAAATTTTCCACGTTTTCTGATTTCAAATTTTCAACATTTTCCGAGTATAAATTTTCAAAACTTTCTAAATTTTCCGAATACAAAATACAAAATTGTCATTAGTCAATTTTGCAAAATATTTTCCTGTGTCGATTTTGCAAAATTTTTCAATTTTTGACGTTGTCATTGCATGCACGGTCAAGGAAAACTTTTTTAAACATGGAAAAGTCAGGGAAGTTGAAAATAAAATTTGTGGGTGCACCTTACGACCCTCAACAGCTTTCCTACATTTATTGGATATTTGTTCTATATCGAATCGACAGTTTTAGAACTTGTACGGAGAATTTTGTTGATATGTTTTCAGGAATCCTCACATGTACATGTGCGTCACTCCCTATGTTATCACATTTACTCCGCTATCACCATAAGTAAGTGTAATATAAGTAGGCTACCATATGTAGGTGTAATTTGAGATGTCCTGAATATTTTTGGAATATTCATGTACACTTATAAATATTTTACATCAAGAAAAATATCTAAGAAAGCAAACCTATAGAATAATTTTAGGCAAAAAATACCTTGTTTTAGACGTAGATTCTAATATTGATATACAGATACGAGAATCCAAAAAGATCCCATGAAGAATTGGGACCACACTGTAGGCAATTTTTTCAGCGAGTGCTTTCACTAGGTAAGGACAGTCAGTCCTGCCCCGGACCGAGCACCAATGCAGCGGTTTCACTTTTTCCATATCAGAGTGCTGGGCTCTGGTGATTCTGTAATCCAAAAGGCAAGAACCATCATTAAGAATGTCATGAAATAAACTCAATGTGAAGATGAGGTTAATCCTTGCAACACTTAACTAATGACCACACATGTTTCCCAAAGCATGCTTTCAAAATTTTTCCATAAATGTCTTACCCTAACACCAGTGTGCTGCAGGGCAGCTAGCAATTGGTGTTTGCCCCTGTTTGACTTCCTATTCAAGGGCACACACAGAATTGTCATACCTTTAACGGTGTAAAACTGTAAATATTATTTGGGGGAAGGAAGGGGGGGTTCGGGAACTCATGAAGGGAAGTAAATTTAAACTTAAACGACTGCGATAAGATGTAGGTACGCAGGAAATTATCTGCCTGAATACCCCTATAGTGTTCCATACACAATGTCATTATCTGCCTCCATTATAGCATCATATGGTAAATAACGCTCGTCGTCCACAAATTTAATTTTGTTGTTATAGGCACATGAGATTAAATTTAAGTTACCAAAATTGCACACAAGTTTATATTTAACACTCGCTTTTATTAATAACTGCAAATACGTGTATTTTACATGGCATAAATCGAACTGATCCGATATTCACGGATTTTAATGCATTTTCTTCATCCCATTCGACATTTTGATCGTAATCCACAGATGGTCAAAACGTATCCCATAGCTTGGGGCATCCAAAAATTGTCAAAAATCTTTAACAAACCAACAGAATGGTTTTACAAGTATCTTTATTCATACACGTAATTGTTTTTCCAAACAGATAAAAATCAAAATTCTCATCGCAAGTCATACAGGAGAATCAAAGCCGATTCGCCGTTTTTCGCATGTTTTCCAGATTTTCGTAAAGAGGGCCACACGTCTGGGCCATCTGGGGAGTCTGCATATGGGGGCAATCGATTTCCAGGTAATCGGAATCACTGTTTTCCGAGTTCAGAGGTATGATGTAACCATCATCATCCACAGAACTTTTCCTCACTGATCGAGAAACTACATCGTATTCTTGAGGCTTCTCTCGAATTGTGACTTCATTCTCCAATGATTGCGATGCTCGACTGTAGCAAGAACCAAGAACGTTTACAAGTTTTATACAAAAAAAAATAGTTATTCCTTACTTTAGATGCATGCCGTTAAAAACTGCACACGTGACGTGTAAAGCATAAAAATGTTAACCGAGTTACTTATACTGTAGATACAGTTTGTACATGTACACTTCGATAAAAAAACTCGCTACTTCCTTGATCAGCTGATAAGTTCCAGCACAGTATTTAAATCCGCCTCCAATTTACTGGCAGTCTGTTAATTGTCATTGTTGTTTATGAAAACTTGACAATTGCCTAACGAAGCCCATGACAGTAAAACATATTCGTAATGCTATAAAATTTTAAATTTTGGAAATTGGGGGTAAGCTGCAGAATAATGTAATCCATGCACGTATACTGTTATAAATACACATAACATATCCTTGACATTCTCTAGATGCATTTTTTAAAACAGATTTAATTATGTAAAAAAAAAGTACTAAATTCAAACTTGCGTGCCAATTTAAGAAACTCACCTTCTGTAACATTTCAAACTAGCCAACGCCACCATGATCACAAATCCGATCCCAAATAACACAGCCACAACAATCACCGCAGTCAACGCCCCTGAACTCGCAGGCACTTGGTACACTACAAAGGTTATATGAATCAAATTCTAACTTTAAACATTTGTATGCGCAGTGTATATGGACAAAATATCGCATCTTCTCCAAAATCGCAGGTGTCATCAGATATACGAGCTCGTACATGTACAGTAGGTCTGTTCGCTACATCTTGATATATGCTGACATGCATTTTTTTTTAAAATCTGGAAAAGATTTGTCTATACAGCACAAAATATGTTTATAACATACATGGACGTGACAACGACACGTTAACATTGTTTAATTTGTACCAAAAAAGCCTGATCTGCTGATCACACTAGTTCAAATTTCATTTTCGATCGTACAACGAACCGCATTTATTTTATTCCAAGTTGTCTTACGTAAGAAAAACTTGTCCAAAGTCTATTAATTATTCTCTTATATCAAGAATATGCAAATAATTTGCCCGGATTCTAATTACGTCTTTCAAGAGCAACTTTCTCGCCTTCCGACCACTGACACAGCTCGATCTGATCTCAACTATAGTTTGCAGAAACGCTCGATGAGTTCACTATATAAATTAAAAATACAGGCAAACTCGGATAAGTGAAAGCCGCGCACTTAAATTAAAAAAAAAAACTTAATTAAAACAAATGGTCAAACCCATGTTAACTGAAACCGGATAAGAGACTATAAATGTAAATCCCGTATACAAGAGAATATTTTAGCAAGCCTGAGGTGCAGCTTTTGTATTCAATTATACACAGATAAGTGAAATTCGGGTCTTTCAATCTACAACATAGATTCGCAGTAATTACTGATCCTCCCATTTATGAAAATAATGTTTTCACTTACTATTGCGCAAATTTTTGCTCAGAGTTACGAACTAAACCACATAACCGACTAAACTTGCACATTTCCTCATTTACGTGCCCGGACGGGTTTTCACTTATTCTAGTTCGACTGTAGTTGATTTTGGAATGCGATTCACCTTGTTTGCCAACAACATAGAATACAATCGGCGGCTTGACGCTCTCGTCCATGCATAAATAGTAGCCATGCGTGTCTACACTGAGCGTTAGGTTCCGTGTTTTATAGCTTTCAAGAACTGTCCAATTATTCTTGAACGATGCCATATACTTCCATGTGTAAGGATGTCTTCCATCAGGACAGGAAATGTTACAGCTGTCGGGGTCGCATTCGATTATCGTGGCATTTCCCACCGGCACCAAACAATCTGGAATGTTGTATTAGTATCATTATAGCTTCATTCTGCGGTCACATTTTCCGCTGTGGAGCCACAGCGTATTAGGCTCCAGGTTAAAATTTTAACAACAATAATAGTTGCTGAAGAAAAGCGATTACAGTTAATCACATGTATCATCACCGTCTTCATTTACAAATCGGCAAATCGCCATATGATGTGCATGCAATATGTATTTGTTCGATCCGGTTGTCAATTAAACCAACTATATTTCAATTTCATAGTCACCATATCTTTTATAATAGCCACAAACTGATGATACGTGTAACAAGCATCCAATTTACACCCATAGCTATAGTGAGAGAACAACGCTAATGTGTGGAATTACTAAGTATAGTAGTCACGTGCAGTTCCAAATGTATCAATAAAACCTTGAATGATTATACTGTATGCAAGAAGGATTAAATTAATTCTGTGCAATTATATATTTTCGCTCCTAAATGATGCTTTTAGATATAAAACTATCAGAAAATTAGTCTACATTAAAAAAGACTCCATGCAGCAACATTATACAACAACGAATCAATTACATATGGCATTATTTGAAAGACATTGCCTCTACTGCAGTCCAAAATGATAATGCATGGTTGAGGTAGCCTATACACGTATACATATCATTTTAAGTAATTAAAGTAACAAGACTTTTCAGCCGTTGCAGCTAGCTAGCACTGAGGCATCATCAAACCCTACTTATCATTTTTAACATATGTAGGCCTACTGTAAATACATTTCTACGATTAAATGCGTATTTTTAAACAGCAAATTATTTCGATATTGGGCAATGTATGGCCTGTTTTTGGACATTCTGCCTGACATTCATCGCTTATCTCGATCAAAATCGCTGGAACCAACCTGATCGAATTAAGCGGCTTTCACTGTATTCATACATGTGAAGGTTTATTCTCTTTCCATTTATCCTTCAATGTGGATAGATGTGATTTGCCATGGAACGGTCCAATCAAGATGGGGCTACTCCAATTTGCAGCCCCGTTTTAATAAAGCAGAACGAGGGTTAACAAGGAATGACAAACTTACCACCGAACTTTAGAACAGACACCACTACAACCACAAGATAAACGCAACGCAAATAAGCACACATGCTGGGGCACGCTCAAACTGGTTTGACACTTTGGTTACAGATACGACCAAGGATGAAAGACAAAACCAAGGAATAACACATAACGTAATTGCCAATTACTTTTGGCCGATTGTCTTCCTATCCCTTAATGCAAACGATAAAGAAACGCCTGTCCGTTTCCTGCAAAAAACCTACGTGATTGATACCATGGTGTAGGCCTAAACGGAAAACATGTCAAAAAAGTACGCACTTCGGCACAGGATGTTGATTCACTTTTTAAGCGAGCACTTCCATTTCGTTAAATTAAGCACCGAAAAGCTGCGATCGAATTCATGTTAACGATTAGGGATAAAAATAAGTTGTTCCGCGTTATTTGTTTTGTTGGCAACAACTTTCAGATTGTACATTAATAATGATTTTATTTGCTTGATTTTATTTTCTTGTTGTTATACATGTAATTACAGGTTTGCAGCCACCTAATCCACGTGCCGAAGACATACTTCTTAGATGTTCCAAGTTTGAATCTCAAGTTAAAATTTTGCGAGTTAATTTACTCATTGATGACCTTTACACACATCGCTAATTTTAACCGCATGTGCATGCTGCGTATATAGGTGGGACTGTATGGCCGTTCAAGTGCACAATGAGGACATTGTCACTTCATTATTATTCACAAAACATGCACGATATAAACACCGTAATTACCATCAACATTAATTTAATCAATTTAACCGCCTTCTCGAATTGAATATGGAATACTGTAAATATTTGCAATTGTTCAAACAATGCCATGCAACCATTGGCATTATTTTGCAAAAACTATATATTACCATTTGCTTTTGGAAAAATGTATTTAAAAAGATAAAACATGTTAATTGTTTGTCGCAGTTTTGGTGGAGGTAACACGTGTCCAACATACAGTAAATCGGTATAACCTTGTTTCAGTCAACCTTCTTTCCCCGTAAAGTAAAAACACACTTTAAATTAGCAGTGAATTGCTTACTTAACTGCCAATGAGCTGGATATTTCTCGCCAAAGGGTGAGAGCACGTTGCCACGTATTAATTAAGAAAGTTACTTACCGACCACTGGCGCCACCCAGCGGGCTAAATGAT
>JAQGAO010001693.1:0-23005 GCA_034697705.1 Ommatoiulus sabulosus | reverse complement strand
TGCTTTCAGACTCGCCTGGTAGGCCTAGCATAGAAACTATGAACATCCCGGGCAAAGCCGGGCCGTCCCGCTAGTTAAATTTATAAGGCACTATACCCCGAATACTGTGACGGTAAAAGTTTGGGAATTTTCCCAATGAAATAAAAGTGCTTACATTGTAGATGGCATTTCTTTACCCAAAGTATGAATTATTCTTCCGGTTTCCCTATAATAGGTCCAAAAATTTGTAAAAGGTTCCGCTTCTATAACATGGATATACAGTAGTTAAACATAGCCTAGACGTTTAAAAAAGAAATTAAATACGCCAGAATTTGTTATTAGCAAAATTAAACGTAATAAATTGGAAAAAAAGAAAGCAGTGATGGAATTCAAATTGTTTTAAACACATAAAAAAAGCACCGATTTTTGGTTAACAAACACTTCATTTACAATACCTTACAATCAGAAGCACTTCGTTTCTTACCAAATAAACGCGTTTTCCGGTTATTATCGAGAATAATAATCCAGTTATTTTTGCGAAAATGACATTTTGAGATTTTAACAGATTCGTCGCAAGCCTTCCCTGGAAAAAAATCGTAAGGAGGCATGCTTAAGTAGTTTTCTGAGATCTGCCATTGAGCGTGTTAAAGCCCAACAAAAATTTGGACATTTTTCCAATTGTAACGGAGACGTCTTCACATTCTTAAAAATTCACTGTAGCAATTGATTTCCCATAATTGTGAATATTTCATTTATGTACTGGCAACGAGGATATAATTTGCAAGAAATTATTTATCGCTCAATTAACGTAAATATTTTGTCTTCTCAGCTTGGTTATTTCCAGAATCGCCACATTTGATCTGGGAAACAATTGTTCAACTATTTCACCGAAAACCAAATCGCAGTTTTCTAATTATTTTATGGCCTTTAGCGATGCATCACTTAATAACGAAAAAGTGTTATGATTACGTGTCGCATGTCTTTCGATTACAGTAATTTTCTGGAGTTTTGTGGTTTTCAAATCGGTAATACAAATGACAAAAAATCATTTCTATTTTATTTGCATTTATGCCTTCTTATGTTGAAAATTTAGCATAATTAGATGCAAATCAAGCTAGAACACGTGAACATGCCACAATTCATGATACATAAAGAATCCTGCCTGCAAATCTTAGCATCTATCAGACATTAGATTTTTTTTGCCCTATACTTCAAATTCGGTAATTTTGGGATCCTCTTTGTATATTAAAAAAATTGGAAAAATCCATAATAAATTAAGAAAATTATTTATGCTTAACAATTGTTGAATATTATAATTTATATTGTTTTCTTTTTTATTAAGTTTACGGGATTTTGTATAGCATTGACGATTTTATACATAATCGTCGACGTGCTTATCGGTTAATTCATACATTAATTACAATAACTTTGACATTAAAGCCTCAGTATAATAATAACTTTCGATATTTAAAGATGATCGTTTAATATTCTTGCGACGTTTAAAGGGTCGTTTTCTAGAGATTTTCCTTCAGCGTTGTTTTAAGCAATATACATTAAATGCCTCATCTTGCATATACAATTTGGATCCAACTTGCAGCATCATAAATTTTATGCTCCCCATCCCCCCATCACATTTAGTTTAAATCTTCTCCTAACGATAAAGAAATAGGTGCCTCTTGTGGCAATCAATAGAAAATTTAATGGGTTGTATCTCAATAAAATTCTTCTTAGACGTTGTATATAAACTGAAAAATAAATACGTTGATTAATTTTAAATAGTAATATAGGCAATGTTTTTACCGTTTCGATTACATTTTATAAATATGCTACACTTGAACACCCAATCTCGTTTCAAACATTATGTAGAAGATGCTTATTTTTACTTTGACATCTCAAAAGCAGTTTCTGTACTCTCTGCCAAAGTATTTGCAATGATTTTACATATATTTTGAATCTACCAAAATATATACTGAATACGTACCATAATACATATTTTCCGTCAAAAAAGAATAAAGTATGCCCATTAAGAAAAATATTTGTTTTTATAAAGTAATTTATCATACATTAAAAATTGATACTTTGAAGTTTACGATTGCTTTACTTGTAAATACAAGTTTTGAAAAATGATAGATATGGCAATGTGATTTTGTATTAAGACTGAATTTGATTAATTATGAATTTCTCAATTTAGAAATGTTCGTTGGTTGTCCGTTGTCCTCATCGATAGACCCTGATACAAGTACTAAAATAGGAAACTTAACGATTTATTGCTGTAAATATCCTATTATAAAAATAGTTTTATTGAATATACCCTGTTATCATAATTGGTCAACAATAATAAAAATGGATATATAAATATCGTTGCATATTAAATTTAATGCTCAAGATTTGGGTAAATATGTTTACTGTCACTATCTGGAAGTTAAGATTGTATTTTTATACCGGAGTGTTATTTCCTACAGCTATTTTCCTTATTTCCGGTGACTTCGGGCTCGCAGTTTAGATAAACAATACGTGGCTGGTTAAGGCAAGCGAAATTAGAAGCATGTAAAACGCGATAAATACAAATAATGGTGATAGACTTTATCTATTTTTTCGCTTTCCGTTTATGATAATATTGTCTACGAGTAATTTGCTTAATTAGATTTGCCGTTTTTATGCCTTAGGGGAAACGTATTAATGCCTCATTGTATTGCATCCAATGCTATTGTCAATATTAAACGTTGGCTAAGATATAGATATACAGTTGTTTTATTTCAAATTAAATTTCACGAATAATTACGAGTGCTTGCAGCTTTGCATTCATAATTAATTAAATTATTGGGCATTTGAAAAAGTCCTGTACACTGACTGTATTGATTTTTCAGTTACATGAAATTTGATAGACCAGACATATCTGAAATAGACACCATATTAAAAACCAGTTTTAAAAAACGTTTTAATCGTTACCAGCTTTTTTAAAAGATTAGTCTTTTAAAAGCAATTTATAAATATCTTATTAATCTAATGTTAAATGCGTGGTCAAAATACAAGCAATGATATTTTGAGTGTTTTGAGTTAAGAAACGTTTTAATCGATACCAGACCTTTAAAAAGATTAATCTTTTTAAAAACAATTCATAAATATCTTTTATTTAATCTAATGTTAAATGCGTGATCAAAATACAAGAAATTATATTTTGAGTCAAGAAAATTCAATGATCGATATGCAAAGGGTACAATTAACAAAAATGCCGGATGGTTTTGAGCTAATAAGATTTGAAATACAAGTAACTCCACGCAGGAAGTTGAGAATTTTACATTGAAAGATTGCCATCTAGCGAACAATAGATGCGTGTAGTATAAAACGTATTTATTATTAAATTATTTCAAATTAACTAATTGTTTCCATTCGTTATCTAGAATAAAATAAATATCAAAAACACTTTATTTTATGCATTAACCTCCTTAATGGTTGAAAAACAATTCATGGGTTTAATATTTAAGAAATTTTATCAAATCTGTAAACAGCTAATACGTAAATAACGACTGTATTTATTGTCGTTTTTCTCTAAAGCAGATTTTTAAAGTCAGTTTTATGTTTTAAAGATCCCCACAAAATTAGTTAAAATACAGTGGAAGTAACCATTTAAAACTTCAACTTAAAATACAGTGGAAGTAACCATTTAAAACCAACTTAAAATTCCGACGAATAATTGTAAAATTTCAGGGCGTGGGTTTACATCTCTCGAAAATTGTTGGTATACGATTTACTTGAGTAAGCTCTAGGAATACATGTGTATTTAAAATTATGCAAAAACGGGATTTTCTAAATTGATAGTATAATAATCTTGAACTGATTTTTGTCTTACAAATTACTAGAATCGTAGAGGCATTCATTTATGCCTCCCAAAAACTGTTAAAAAAATTTAAATTTAGTATGACCTAACGGTTAAGGAGTATCGGTGATAAATGTACTAGTGCCAACATTCTCCACTTAGAAATCTTTGCATTTATGACATGGACATGCTTCAAGAATATGAAGAATAAAAATTCACTTTAATACTTAAACGTGTCACATGAATCACTCGGATTTGATACCAGAAATCTTGTAAGAGATGATATATCTATCGAGCAAGTTTTTTTTTAGTTCCAAAAAAAACAAATCAAAGGGGTAAAACGGAAACGTTTCACTTGACAGATTACACTCCCTTACTCGAAGTAATTTGCCATCTACTCATGAGAAATCAATATTAAGCACTTGGCGGTTCAGGGGGTATGTTCGGTTCTTGACAGCTGAGATGGTGCAGCTGCTAGATGCTTGAGGAAAGGTCGAATGACAAAACAATATCTGATAAACCCGCTGGGATCGCTTGAGATTTCGTGTTACGTACGCCACCTATAGTGATACACTGAAGATGGCGAAAGGGTCAAACATGATTAGCTACAATTGATCTGACCTCGACATGTAAAATTACAGTAGCTTCAAAAATGTGTTTATAGCACCAATATGATTTTTTTTTTTACAAAGTTGCAGCTTTGGAAATTAGTTACTTTCATGACTGTAGTTCGTTATGTCGTCGATTTCTGATATATACTCAACTTTTGCTTTATTATCAAAATTACGTTGTTCATTCATATCTAGACAGTTTTGGAAATTTGCGTTCAGAATATCTCAGAAACAGTCAAAAAAGCCATTTGGAACACGTACAGTATTCCAAATTTGCACTGTGCCAACTATTGTTGATTATACGGTAATAATTCTAAATACATTCATAACATACATCCAGAATGGTTTAACTTGAAACGTAAAAGTAGCTTCATATACGTGTTTATACTGTAACACCTTTTTGATCGAGTGGTAATTCAAAATGACATTGTGAGATTTTATTTTCACATTTTCAAAAACAAAAATTAGACAACTCATTTTTCTATGATTAAAAAGTATTTAGTTTTTAAATTATATTATAATAAAATGTCCGAAATTTATTCTTTTTCAAGATTGTCCGAATTTTTAATTTTTTAAGACGATCAAAATTTATGCAGTTTTGAATTCTTATTATTGTATATAAATGAAACTTTTTTCCCATTAAGGTTTGATACCAGCTACTGAACAGCACTTTCAATTCCAGGTTTTATAGATGACTAGATGTTTCAGTTTGGCGAACACATTTCACGGTTGATAGAATTGTGAGCGATATACTTAAGATACGTTATTTGCACTTAGGTATTACCCCTGTCTTCGTGTAATATTAATCCCGTGTAAAAATAGAAGAAAATTACATGAACCAGGTTAAACAATTTCACATGACGCGTTTTCGTCATATTGCAGATGCAAAGACAACTTTAACTTTTGATAAGTTTTTTTTTTGTATGGAAAATAAATAAGCATTTGAGCTCAAAATTAATTTAAGAGATAATGATAGAGATTTAACATTCAAATCTTCTAAAGCGTACAGCGTTTATTTAATTAATAAAATATACTGTATACTGTGTCAAGTACAATATGTAACGTCACTTTATAAATATTAATATCAAATTATGCTATTATGAATACGAAAACATTCTTATTCATAATAACATATACATGTTATTTAGTTTTAATTCTTTGACTAACTTGATAACAAAAGTTTAGAAACTTTACACCAACAATTCATTTATAAAGAAGCAAAGAATGGAGTACTTTACATACATAACTCTGTAATGTTACTGTTTGTAGAGTTGAAATGATATTAGTACTTTAACATCCCCTTCTATTTAAATCAGGAAAAATATTTTTCTGTGTTAAGGAATGCTGTTTAACAGCAACTATGGAAACGCACCCGATTATTCAGATCATGTAAAAACTGCATATACATCATACTGTGTTTTCGCTACGAGTTTTATTCACCATTCTCGAAAATTACGTTTTTGTTTTTTTTTCACTAAATTCACTAAATAATATCGGTTGAAGCGCAAGCCTTATCAAACTAAAAAAAATAAGTTTACGGCAAATGCACTCTGCAATTGCGTCACTTTTTCTCATTTCCATTTTGTACTGCGCGAGGCAGCAATCTCCATGAAAGGATCCCCCATTTATTTCACCATCAGCTGATTTTGGCCTTGAAAAAGCTTTTCTAAGAATATCAGACACTCAGATAGTCGACGATAACATTTTGAGAAAGATAATAATCGAAAGACGACTGACTGATTCTAACCCGAGGAATTGTAGAAATTGTGCAATATTCCAAGAAAAAAAATGCCTCGATGTGCCAATAAATCAAATTGCACGATTTTGACGCAAGGTCGAGGAAGGGAAGGGGACTTCACGTTGATATTTGCCCGACATTTTGACTAAATGTTCTGCCATTTTATTCTCGTAAATCATTCTATGTCACGCTTCGTCGACGGACCGTTTGATTCGATTACGTGAAATAGCATGCTGTCGAACGTCTGGAGAGATGTTTACTACATCAGATGTTGTTTCTTGTGGCTTCCAGTTCTGTTTGTCTTCATTTTTTTTCTGCTACTTCTGCGCTTTCGGTTTTTTAAAGTTGAAAACTTGCGCAATTTTATCGGGTCAGTGAAGGGGATGATTCTCCTCTAAAATTATTAAATTTTATTTAATATTATCCAATTGCTGCTGCAAATATTCGATTACTTGTGTGTATATACTTGACATGAAGCACCGTTATAGCAAATTGATGATGGCTTCTCGTCCATATGTACTGTACGCCGCGCCGATCCAATTTCGTAATTTTAGATGATCAGTGAAGGAGATGATTTTCAAAAGCGGAAAATTAACAAAAAACTTTGCATTCCAACGAAATAAATTTCATTTAATATTTTCAGATTAATGATTTATTAGGTCATGCGAAAAGGTTTGTAATTTTGTTACTTACACGATTTGCCAATCCAAAAAATCCAAAATGCGGATTTGGCACATACTCACTGCAAATTTTAATTGGGCAATATGAAGCCAAAGCTAATTAATGTTTCTTAATACGCTGTGTGTCCATATCATAAGGAAGGATGGGGGGGACTGCTCTAACGCAGCTTGATTATACACGTTTTGGTTAAATTATGAGTAATAATTTAGTAGCATTCCGGTCATAACTTTTAAGATTATGTAACCTGAAAAATCTGGACTTTCTTCGCAGTACGTTCCATTTCCATGAGTACATGTCGATGACTTCTGAATGTTAAATTCTACTATATCGCAGGCCATTTACGAGCAAATGTAGGTGTTTTCGTTGGAAGTATCCATTTCTCGAGAATTGCGTTTTGGATGCAGTTTTGTTATAAAATTTGACTTCTGCTGTTTATCATGCTGCTCAACTAGGTATTCGCAAATACATGACTTGAAGAACGAGTTTTGAAATACTGATTTGGATTTATTTGCACTTGTTATTTATTTGCGCAAGTATTGTAGTCTCGTAGTCACGAATAGAACTTCAGTCTAAAAATGCCATATCGAGGCTACCGTACTTATTTTGATCTGACTGGTGCTTTTTTAAGATTGGCATCATATCGTTCTCTTTTTCAGATTAATGCAGCAGAAAGAACCATGAAGAGTAAGATTGGCTTGCAGAATAACACGATTAACGAGAAGCATCGAGAATGTGACCTGAGGCATGCCATGGAAATGAATATTACGGATTCTGGTAAATAGCTTCAGCTTCCATGAATCACTTCATTCTTCAGATTCGCATAAAGCCCTTTAACTAGCTTGAATGTAAATACTGTATATTGAGAGGAATCTTATGCAGATGGTTTTCTGGAGGGCATCCTAACTTTAATTGAGTTATGAAATGTTACATACTGTACAGTATGCAATGCATGCGTATAAGCAATTAAAGATGCTGTAGTTCTATTTTCATATTATGAATTGAATTTTCCCAAACTAACTGTATTATAAAAGTCGCTTTTCAACTCATGCTTTCAACGTTTTGCATGTTATCTTTTACAAGTGTTTTTAGCATGTTTTTATCATAAATATAAGGCCAATTAAAATATACATTTAATATTCGATCACAGAAGAGTAATGTTAAAAGACCCATGAATCAGGTTGGTGCAAGTTGCTAGCAAACATGGAATATTCAAACTGACGCAACTGACTTTGGAACAAAACGAATTTTATAATCTGATTCATATTTGACACAAACGGCAGCAGAAACACAATATTTTGTTTGAATTTTTCAGTTTTTGTTTAATCGAGGAGAAAATAAGAGCACTCAAAAAGTCGTCTAATGCATCACCGCATAACACGTTTGTTAACAGTGATTGCCAATAATTAGGGGCAGCAATAACAAATTGGTGCAAAAGCGCGTAATTCATTCGTATCAAAAGTTATGTGTTACAGTCTTTACTTGAATCACAAAATAATTTACGCACTATGTTGTCAGTATAAAAGCTGCACCAAATTATACTTTCAGCAAACAGACATTTGAAATGCTGGATGCTTATTAATGTTTCATGAACAATTAATGTTCATGCTATTACAAATTCTTTGCAAACGACGCCTGATAAATAGAACCACTTTGACATTGTGACGTGTCTTCAAAGGTTTATTTTTATTTCGCTTTTGGATTTTCCCCCTTGTTTTGACGATAATGGTATGATTTCTAACCATATTTGATGTACCTGTAATGTTGTATGAGGTAGTGTTCCGCTTTAGTTGAGAAGTTTTGCCATATATATATATATATCATTGTAACGTTAATATCAGAGAATAGTTTTATTTCTGCTAGACAGATTTTATAAATTACATTTGATTTAATATAATTTGTTATATTGAAAGTTGACTTAAATGTTAAAGTACTTTGAGCATCGCATCGTACAATTGATGTAGGTTTATGCATATGTTTTGGCTCTGAGTTGTAGTTCATATTAAATACGGTAACCTCCAAATTGCGCCCCTTTTGAGTCCACCGAGAAAATTATACTGTATAAGGTTCTATTAGTGAGCTTTTTAAAAAACGATAACTGTTGACGTCTTGCATCAAATGCATTTTCCCCAACTTATTTTGCTTGTCCAAATTGCTTATTGTTAAATTCACGAAAGCTTAAAAATTGGTTTAAACCTTTGAAAAAGATTACGTTGCCTCAGTCTGGATGAAAGAAATTTCCCTAGACATTTGCGCTAAAAGTTCTGCTGTTCACTCATATAATTTGATAATGCTTGCAAACGACGGAAAAGCAAATGCTAAATATTCAAAAGCGTGCACGCACTATAAATCGTTGGCCAGACTGAAAAAAAGTAGAAAATCATTTACCAAGAAAAATTCTAACGCTCAGAAAATCAGAGAAAGGCGCTTTCAGCCATTTTTTATGCTCGATAAGCAAGGTTATCAACGAGAAGATCCTTAATTCAAAGCAAAAAGTCTTGACTCTCAATTTAATTTACTTTTAAATTGAAGTGCGTATATACAGGGTGTTCATTTGAAGACGCAACAGATGGAATAACATCGGATCCGCCATTAATAGATTCCTGAAACAAAATGTGTCACTACACCAAAGGGGGATGGCAGTTTGATGACCTTGGACACCGCTTCAAGGTCATCATGCAACCAAAATCCGAAATATGTATCGGACACCACTGGGGTCAATTGGAAAAGTGTAGAGCAATGAAAATGAGCACCAACACAAGAAACAGAAAACAGTTAAATGGGGATCAAAATGTAGGAAATTATTTAAAAAAATAATTGGTATACTATAGTACATGCATTTGGTAGCTAATTTTGTCTTTATTTTAAATGGCGTTCAAAACTTTTACAACATGCACCTGGATCAAAATTAATTTTCATTTCAATTGAAAGAAACGTGAAGTTTGATAATAAACATATTTAGTCTTGGTCTACATAAATTTGGAATAATATTTATTAACAATTTTCAGTGCATATTTCATAATTGTATTACTTTTGTATCAGCAGCATTAACATCACAGAAAATATAGCAATGAGGTAAAAATCATTAATTATAGAAATATTACTTGTACGTGTAATTCCGTTAATTAAAGAACGTGGTTGAATCAAAAAGAGCAACCTAATTATTTAGGAAATGAGACACAATATGTAGTTGCGTTATCCAATTTGGCGGAATTACTCTTTATCTAGCCTACACTCGGTTCACATTTAGTTTTTCCAAAAAGCGCCATTTTAATGTCAATTACATGCATGAGTAGGTCTTCTTCGATGAAGTAATTAAGTCAGCTTTCAGTTATTCAGAAGGTGTATTCGATTAATTTTACAAAGCACTACTTTGTCCAAGACTGCCGTCATTATTGCGTCAGCTAGGGCCAAAATGGGCATTAAATGAACGCTTCGCTAAAGCTTTTGTTTAATATTGGAATAATGGGAATTTGTTTTTGCGGCACTCCCTTGGGACTGTTTGCGTGTGCACTAAACTGAGAAAAGTGGTTGAAATCGCTGCAAAGGGGATATGGGATGGAAACACCTAGCGTTAGGGTCTTGATTACTGCATTGTTTGTCACTATTGCTACTGAGTACATCAGCACTGTGTGGAGATTGGCGTTTTATTTTACAAAATTAACGTTTAAAAATGACTAACTACGTTTTTAGACGTTGGTAGACTAAACCACTATTCTGTCGTTTGTGAAAACGTAACGTAGACAAAAGTACACAATAAAATAGTTAAAACATGGAAAGTACCATGTGAAATACATGTTTGAAAACGCTATTAGCTTTAGAATCTTGTTAACATGCCTATTTTCTATAGCTTGCTGCAAATAAAACTTTTGAATACTATGGGGGATACGTGTTTGTTTTGAAAGCATAAGAAAAATCATGGTAAAATTAAGTATTAATAAACTTTTTTAATAAATGCAAAATTTAATAGATGTCAAAACAAAATTAATTTATTTAGTAATGACAAGACTTCAGACTTTAAAAAATGGATTTTTTTTAAATTATAAAAAAAGATTTTGAATGGTCTTGTCTTTCACTCATTGAAGTGCTGTTAAAAAATTGCGATTTATTAGTTTAGAAAATTGAGCTGGAATACGAAAAATTAATAAATATTTACCATAAGCAAGTTTTTATTTAAATAGTCTGGTAAAAAAAGTCCTTAGAAAACCTGCTTTGAAAAACGAAGCTTTTAATATTGCATTAAATATGCAAGTCAAACATTTTTTGGAAAAATGTGAATGTTTCTTTGATTTTATTTGATCTTAAGCAAATGCGATTATATATTAAAATATACGTATTTCCATCAAACTCTAGATGTACCGAGCAATTTGTTGGTGTACTTTAATAGGTTCTGAACATTTTATTTTATCAGTTTAAATATATACATGTATGTGATATTAGCATCTTTCAGCGATTTGCTTAACTTATATTCGAGCGTGCAATTCTACCTACTTCGATTAATTTCATATTTCGCAAAAAAATGTATATTCATAATTAATTAACTCTAGAAAGCAATTTGCGTTTTTTCTGTAAAAACTCCAGCTATGTTGAAGGTCATCGATACGAGAAAAGGGATTACGGTTGTTTGACTGGTTTAATGATTAAAATTTCGTTCCAGAAGTTTTCACTGATCTAAATGATATATCTATAAGTGAAACAAAACCTAGATTGAGATCAAATTATTAAACTCATGTCAACCTTCCATTTCAGCAAATCTGCCTTTCACCTAAAATGGTAAAAGGTAAATTTGTCATTTTTGTTTTTCAAGTCCCGATTTTAATTATCGTAAACAGTCTGAAAAAGTTGCGGTTTAAATTTTTCCGCAAATTATCAGTCTCGAGTTACGAGAACATTGTATTCCTCTAAAGTAGATCAAAAGGCCTACCGTTAAGCTCTTTCAATAATTAGTTTCGTCTATATTGTAAGATCCCAAATAATTGAATCACCAACGGCGGCTCTATATAAAACTATATACGTATCAATGTTGTATTTCTCACATCAATAGATATTTTCAATTTTTCATTATTGAGCTATTTAACCTTCAATAATTTTAGAGTTGCACTGTCCATCGGTTTGGGATGGGATATATTGCTGGCCACGCGTTGATGCTGGGAAACTTTACGAAGTGCAGTGTCCAACCTACATTTCCGGTTTTCTACCAGAAGGTACATTTGTCAGTTACAAACTTTTTTCAGTCTGACGACAAGGTACATTTGTGACTATTTAAAAGAAATCATTTAAATTAATGTTTTTAGCTAATGCCAGTAGGTACTGCAGGCCGGATGGCACGTGGTTCGTCAGGGAAGGTACCGATACAGCATGGTCTAATTACAGTCAATGTTACCTGAGACCAACCCCGGTTTATGGCCATGGGTATGGCAGACACAATGGCACAATTATCGAGGTACATTTTCTATAAATTATATGAAAGTGAGTAAATGCATTTTGGTATAGTTGAAAATACATTGAAACAAAATGAAACAAAAATGTCCTGAAAACCTGCAGATCTTGCAATTATTTTTAGCAAAGAATGTAATTGTTATATTGCGTAAAATTTAATTTACTTTTATTTTATTATAAATTGCATATTAATTCGTACTATCCAACGCAATTCTATTAAAGTGAACCAAAATTACTCAGTTTCTTTGAAGACCAACTCACATTCAACTAAATGCATTCATTATTATTTAGGAATATCTGCCAGCGATCAAGACGATATCCAAGGTCGGGTACGCCTGTTCATTGAGTAGCTTATTAATCGCATTCTTCGTAATGGCCTTCATCAAGTAAGCATCCTTTATTGACTCTGATAACAATTATTTTAGGAACTCATTACCGATCCCAATTAGTCGGTCACATCACTGTCTGATTTCATCGCTTAATGCGATTAGTGCATCACCGCCTGGTGGCTTTATTACTTTCCGGAGTATTTAATGTTGTCAGATATATGGGCTCGTAATTTGGGAATCAAAGATCGGTTTAAATAGAAAATTTCATTCAAAAACCTTAGCACCCATGTAGGAGAATTTTTAAACAAAAATTACAACCAAATATATTTAAATGAAACTGATCATAATTTTAAAGAAAAAAGCGATACAATGGCCAAACTACAGTATACAAATCATGCAGTTATTGTGTAAATAATTCTCATGTCAGTGATGGCAAATAAAAATATTATGTACACATTGTCCTTAGAAGTTTTTGTGTTTTTCGAAATCATTTTGCATCATTCCGCTCAAATCGCTCTCGTTTACAAACAGATGCATGTTTGATCCACGATTGCATTTTGACAGTTGGCATCTTAAGACTAGGTTTGTTTTTTGACATTTTGTTAGCAACTTGGACCTTCTGATCTTTGGTCACTTCAGTCGTACGGCCATTTCGGTAACTTCCGAAATTCGGAAGGCCCCCGGAACGAGAACGACAACAAATAAATCGATGGTTTCGCTTATGCCTTGATGATATGAAACCGTTTTCAGCCCGAAAATTGTCCTTTGATTGCCCAATAAAATCATTGAATCGCTTTTTTTGCCTGGCCATTGTCCCTCCGCAAAATACCTTTGGCGAGGGAAGCCGCTTATTAAGCTCATTGCGAAAACGCACGAGTGCCCTCCATAAACTTCCATTTTCTTCCAGCAAACATTGCTCAATAAAGCGGAAAATCAAATTGATATATTTCGACAGGACCAATAATAGACCATAAATTTGGGGTGAAATGTCGTTATTAACGCGGATGGAAGCAGTACGAAGACGGCAACGTTGCGATTTTTGATTCTTCCAAAACGGAAACGCTACAATGGGATAATCTCAAAAGTCAGTTTCGTTCGGAGAATTTTGAAAAAGAAAATTGCTTCGGTTGATCGTCAGTCTTTGTGTGATTAGAAATTGTGTCGAAGGTCGTCAACTCGTGTAAAGCAATTCATCACGTGGTCTGATGGATAAAGTGACCTCAAGACTAGCGAGGAATAACTGTCGATTTGTGCTACCATTACCTATTCGTGGAGCTGCTGGAATGGCAGAGAAAGCTGACAGTTGAAAGACAGTTGTTGGTTTTTAATAGATCTTGACAGACAAGCTTCTCAAGTCCGTTATGGTGTTCTAATGGACTGTTCTCTACGGATATTTTTTTCTCGAAAAAACGCTCGTATATATTATTGACATAGTATACTAGGTATATTCGGTAGTTTTTGTAGATGTAGACGGGAAACAATCTTAGTTTATATCTATATATATTTCTATATCTTTTTCGATTAATTTCATGACATTAACAGGCTACGCTATTTATGCAGCATTCTGATAAAAAAATTTCGTTTTTGGATGTTTTTAGACGTTTGCGATGCTCTAGAAACAACCTCCACATGCACCTGTTCGTGTCATTCATATTCAGGGCATTTATGACGTTACTCAAGGGCAATCTCATGGTCGCTGGCATTGGACTCCAAGCCAACCTTCTGTTGGGTTCTGATGGCAAACCCATTTATTTCCAAGAAGATGAGGTAAGGTGAGCTCGAATTTTCTTGCCATCATTTTTTTCAGCAACATTGAACCATTTTCAGATTATGGACCTAAAATGGTCCATACGAGTATAACGAGTAATTAATTCCAGAATGATTTTAGCATTTACTAAAAAGGACGTATCTCTGATGCGTTGCAAGAAGTTATGTGATCAATCAGTGATTTCATAAATGAGAGGCGAGTAATTTATACCTTAAAATTTAGATTTTAACCTATGATTAATAGTAGCCAGTAATAGTATGAGTTTGGCAAATGGTAACTTACTGTATGTCATCCAAGAAAAACTGATAAAGTAATTGTCAAATAATTTAACGTTCTTCGATTTCGGACGTCCATTTAGTCAACCGAACCCCAGCATGACCAAACTAACCAGTTTGCTCATTCTTCATTGTGCGGAAAACTGGGTATTTTGCCCTCAAATTTTCTATTTAGATATTTCTTTTATAGTTCCTCAGATAAAATATATGCATGCACATGTACAGTATATACTGTAAGTCATGCCAAATATTTCTTATTTCTATAAATACTATCATTAAGACATCCTCTTTTCGAAATTAGCGCTGTGTTTGACAGCAACGGGTTGCAGCGATTAAAAAATTTCTAATTTATGAACGGACTATCGTTATAATTATAGAACACAGTGTTTTTCAATAACCTTAAATGCTGCAAGAAGTTTTATAGGCCAATTAGGACGTTTAAAGGCTTTTCGGAACACGTTTGTTTGTGAGGATGATAGAAAAAAAAAAATTTAGTCATCAATACAGGAACTTCATTAAGCAAGATTTGTTGCTCTGGGAATTAGATTGAGCGTAAATGAAGTAAATTAACCTCCGATGAATCACTTTTGTTAAGGAATTAGGCAAGGCTGAGCGATTTCTTGAAGAATCTTTATAGTGGTTGAGAAGATGGAAAATATTCAGATCGTAACGTTCGCTTGAGCGAAAACTTAGTGACATTCTATCAAGCAGGCTTTCCTGATATTTGAAAAACTGACAAAACACGAGTTTTCTGTCAATATTTTCATTAATTCTATCTGGCTTTTCGAGTGGGCATTAACTGCAGAAAGTGACCAGAAATTGACCATTAGCAATATAGGGCCTACTACTGAAACTATAAAAAATTATTTTTCTTCTTTTCTGGATTTTCTTGATACCTTTGCGCCTTCAAAAGTGATCACTTTTAATTGAATAAAAAACGAACAGTTTGTTGTTATGGTTATATTAACGGTTTTCTATAAAACGTTTATATATAACCGGGAAAAAGGTTGTCACAATGTTAATTTGATTTGTTTCTTAGTTTCCGATTAGATTTCCGTCTCTTCGGAAGGACTGACTCTTTTGCATGACGGCGCTCTGACATCGCTGCTGACATCACCATAATCTCTTTTAAGACGTGGGATTGCAAAGTTCTCATCAGCATCTGGCAGTATTTCCTGATGGCCAACTATTGCTGGATTCTCATGGAAGGACTCTACCTTCACAATCTAATCTTTCTGGCTTTGTTCAGTGATAATAGCGGGATTATGCTTTACGTCGTTTTAGGCTGGGGTACGTGAGTAAACACCATAATTTACATTTAACTCCCATCTTTTAATGAGCGAGCATTCCACGAGGAATTCCTGTAGTTTAGCAGAAATCCATACTCTCTTAAAATGCGTTATTTTTCAAGAGTAAGCATAGCTTCTGTTATATAAGTATATTGTTTTTAAATAACCCCAATGAGCTTTCGCAAAATTCCAACCAGAAACCAGAAATCAGGTGAATTATGCAAAGCAATGGCGTCTGCAGTAGAGGTTCATTTACATGTTTGTCGAGTGTTTAAAGATCCCAGCTTCCTCTATTGCGAATTATGCGCCACTCCCAATTGCATGTCAGCAAAACTCTAAATGAAGACACATTTGAGTCGTCGGAATCATTAAAATATTTTCACTACATTTTGCTCTGGATTTCCTTGCTCCATTGTACGTAAAAAAACCAAACGAGATAATTAAGGATTCATCAAAATATTTAAATAATTAATCCGAAAATTGTTGGATATTATTTTACGGTATGTTCACCTTTTGTGGCCACTGGTTACTTTATGACTATAATTGTTTTTGCACCGGTAAAAATGTTGCGCTAGTGGCGCTTGCTCTTTGGAAACTTTTAAAATATATTTTTAGGCATAATATTAAATTTCTTCTCTTTTCTAAAGAAAGTGAAGCGAAATAACTACAGAAATTGGGAACTGGAAGGTTTTCTACGCGTGGATTTCGAAATAAGCAAACTTTTATTTTTCGCTTTTTGAAACTTGAAATTTAGTTTTAAATTATTTTAAATAAGCACTACAAATTTAGAAATCCAAAATTTTCAATTTATAGCTATACAAAATGAGTTTTAAAAGTACTTTTGAAACGTGTATTTATAGATTGTAAAATATCTTTTTTTAATTTGTTTAAATAATATCTTTAATTATTTTACTTCCCTTATTATATAATATTATATATATATATTATTTTACATGTCTACTGTATTAGCCTAGATTTATAAGGAACTAAGAAGTGATCAATGTTATATAGAACAATCTGATATTTTCAAAATTATAAGTTTAAGAACTTATTTAATTTAAGAACTTATAAGTTCCAGAACCATGTTTCTTTTACCAAAATTATTTTGCAAATACCGTTAGTGCGATGCTGTTGGTACCGCAAATTTTCTTTCTGACAAGTTCTCAAACTGAAGTCAACATGATTACCTATTTCCCAAATTTCGCCTCTGATAGGAAATTCTCCCAATTTGTATTCATATATAGGCTAATTCTTAAATGATTATATATTAGGATTTGCAACCTGCCGCTTGCAGAACTTCTCAAATCTTTTCTAAAACATTGTCTACAATAAAGGAGTAAATTATGGCTCGCAAATTTCTAAAAAAATACAAGGTTTTCCATTTATCTAAAAACACTCATTTGCATCATGAATCACTCTCTAATGACTTCTTATCCCCAAACGTTCTAAGCCCGAATAAAACGCTTTGACGCAATTAATGACGATTTCATCAGGGCTATTAATCGGAGTCTAGCCAAATTGATGGCACCAACAATGTCTCCGTTGACACAACGTTCCGAAATGGCGCCTCTTCGTTCTGTTCTCATGCATTATTTATATCGCGGTGTTTACTGCACTGTTCTAGAAACCAAGGTAGGGTGGTGTTCGGCAATTATATTGTTTTTACGAAATTATGATCACTAAGACCATACCTGGTAGTAAAATATAAACAGAAATGAGTGCCCCCAAGTGGCGCTTGGGCGGGCTTGAAATGCGGTTTTCTGGGCAGATTGCTCCACGCGTGGCTCCGATACGAGATTTTGCTTTCATCTTTCGATGAACGGCTTGATACTACCACATAATTCGAGTATCGTTTTGTGGTTTATTGCTAATTTGATTGTTTCTAATTCAGGCCTGCCATTGCTGTTTATCATTCCCTGGGCCATTGTCAGGGCACATTTCGAAAATGTTCTGTGAGTACATATTAACATGTGTTAATTTATTAAAACTGTCGCCATATGCTTTCTCTGGAAAGTTCCTAAACACTGAGGGTATCTTAATACGATTTAGTAACCCTTGGAATGACTTAATTCAAGTCAGTAATACCGGTATCAGGTGACCACAAGTCACATTACTTGTTAACGTTAATAAAATAATATTTCTGTTCAGCAACTTTTGGCCCAGTCGGTATAAAAGGAGTAAACAGACGTATTTATAATTTAGCCTTAAGAATTTTCAGAAATTTTTCTTGCTTTTTGCGAATCGCACTTTGCCAATCGTGAAGTCGCATGTACAAATTCGACACGCTAATTGGTTAAAAAAAATTCCCATCGTCAGCGCTGGTTTTTTTTTGTTTTTTTTACAAATTAAAGCTTTTTCTTTTGCCCATATAGTGCAACTTCACGGCATGCCAAAAGTGACATTGACAAAGATTGTCGGAGTATCTATACAATGTATAATTTCCATAATTTTCTCTTTGTTTGGATATTTAAACGCTAAACTTTTTTATCCCTTTTAATACGTGCAAAATTAGAATTTTGAATTTCGTCGTATTTTATAATTCAGCCTTTAGAATTTTCCGAAACTGAGAGTTTTAGCCAAAGTACTTCGAAACAAAGGCATGTTTAATCACGATTTGCTGTAAATTGTCTTCGTTAAGGCGCGTATTTTCACGTAAAATATCATAGTATCGAAGTATTTAAACTGAAAATTTGATACGTGTTAGATATTTAAAAACTGCAAACGGTGTTTCAATATAAATATTTAATTGCGAATAATATGCTAACACAATATTTTGACTGATAAACGTCTTCGTTATTATGACTGAAAACGTGCGTGATGCATCTTTGATGTTTAAACTTAAAGCACTATTTTCGATGTTTAGATACAATGTTTAATAAGACGTTCCTTCGATGTTTTTATATAAAACAAGAGGAATCTTTAATGTTTTGAACAAGATGTTTTAATTTATACAATCTTCAATATATAGAATAAGATTTAGGCATCTAATGTAGAGTTTAAACAATTTTATAAAAGGATCAATTCGTCTTATTTCTTGGACTTTTCCATGCATTATAGAATTTATGATAATCGGTGCAACTTCAAAACTGTCAGTTAAAGACAATTTATTTCCACAAGAGTTCGTATGTTAGTTATCTAATCTGTCCTTACTTGCCTTATTTATCAATAAGTTTTAAAAAATGAGGAATTTTTAGAAAATTGCTCAAAAGACGAACTTTCTTTCAACCATGTAAGGTTTATATAAATTATATATAACCAGTGGCGACGTCTCGGCCATTTTAGTGACTATTTGGGGAAGCATTATAGTCTCAAAACGCTTTTTACCAGAATGCACTGCAGTCAAGAAATGATTTCCTTCCAGCTTAATTCAGTATTATCGTGCGGTATTTCCGCATTTCGGACTCAACATGCTATCTGAAGGTCAACAGTAAATGCTTCCATTCCATGATAAGAATTTTATTATCCATGTTATGCTTTTATAAATTAATATTTTGCTCGTTTTAGTGCTGCTCCAACAGATGAAATGTTTGAAAAGTGTTCTTTTCCCTTGAGTCTCTACATGATTCTGAATTTTGGCCTTATTTTATCTCCCAAAAATCAATGCAAGCTTTTACCTTTAGAAGTGTCCGCAATCTTTTCTAGAATTTGATCTTCTTGATTATTGCAGCCGAGGCAATATATAATCCCATTAAATCTATAGCCGTGTTATTGCTCAGCAATAAGCGCTGTACTTGGCAACCATTTCCGGTTAATCTCTCTAAATATTCCCTGCACTATTTGAACGGTTATTTCTCGGATTGCTTTAAAAATCGCAGTGTTAAAAATGCTGGCTTTTCAGAAACGACGCCGTAAAACGGGATTACATTGAAAATGATATGCTCTCAATTATGGCAAAGTGGAAATAAAATAAATATTTGCGGGTGTAGAATCCGAAATGTTTATAAAAATATCATCAGTTCTCTAGCAATATGAGACATAACTTCTCAACCTATAGCTTAAATCAATCTGGTGAATTGTCATCTATATGATTATAGCATTAATTTGGCATTTGCACATTTTTGTCAATGTAAATTTCAATCAAATGTAAAAGTGATTCAAATTGTGCACTGCCCTTCTACGTAAAAATTAAGAGGGTACGTGGTAGCATAATCTTTAAAAAAGGAGAAACTTAAGATGAACCATAATTTTTCTTCAAAATCTTCTTTCATGTTGTTTAAATCGTTGCCAACAAAATTTAAAGTTGAACAAATCGACATGTTTAATACGTTTTTCACACTCAAATTAAAACAAATATATTCTGTAGTTTTTGGAAGATTTCACACTTAATAATCTGCAGCAAAATTCATTTTATTAATTGGTTCATTCTAATACATACAGTTTAAGAATTTGAAAACTCGGCGTTATTCGTGGATCTTTCTCCCTTCTAGTCGTTATTGAGAAAAGCGTTATTAATAATGAACGTCTTTAAAAAATACATCAACCTCGAACGAAAAATAAAAAAATGTACTGTTTGTATAATATGCTTTCTGATATTATGCTTCCTTTTATACCTGAGACAAAAAAAGTTAATTTGGAATATTCATTTCATGTAAATGTTAACACCCTTTATAAATAAAATGTTGGCAATTACTCAATGCTTGTTTGCTAACAGAGTTTGCACACACTACGATGTTTAAGGGGCAATTATTCGAAACTTATTTTTATATTTCAGTTGCTGGACAACGCATTCTAACGAAGCAATTTTCTGGATAATCCGTGGACCAATCACTGTCTCTATTGTGGTAATCATCCATTAAATTTCGTTTGTTCTTATGGGAATCTGAAGTTAATTCGCAATGTACTTTTTAGGTGAATTTCATATTCTTTTTGAACATAACAAGAATCCTATTTTTGAAGTTGAAATCCTCTTATGCTCCAGACTCCCGCAACAATCGATTCAAGTAAGTAAAAAGTACACCACGTAAGTGTATTGATATATTTTATTTAATAATGCAATCTGACAAAAAGTAACTATGCATTCTCACGTTTACTGTTTTAAATGTTCATGTTTTCTTGATATGTTTTCAGAAAATTAGCGAAATCAACCTTGGTTTTGCTGCCCTTATTCGGGGTACACTACATGGTCTTCATAGGAATGTCCACCAAACTGGGTCTTGACGAATTGACCGAAATCGTTTGGCTGTTTAGCGATCAATTTTTCACCGCTTTTCAAGTAAGGTCTTTCCAGAAACTCGCATTGTTTTCAATTCCTTTTTGCGTTTTTTAAATCGTGCTTGTCTGGTTTCAGGGATTTTTTGTAGCCATCTTGTACTGCTTCTTAAATGGCGAGGTGAGTTTCTAAGCGTTGCAGTGCAACATCTGATATGTTAGTAAAATTCAGTAAAAATATTTAGGCATCGTTCCGTTTTTAAAATTTACCAAAACTTTCCAATTTCAAACTATGTAAACCATGTATACGGGAGGTTCGTAAACAGTTATTATTCGACAATATAATTGATACTACTTAAAATAAGTTTTCTTTTATGTAAAATGTTGTATAATGGAAAGTTCCTCAGAGATGTAAAACTGCAATTTTTGTGTATTATTATTTGATGGGTGACGTCACGAAAGCATTGACTATTGCGCAATCTACAAATAGATTTGTGTAAAAACGCAATGCTATTACCCCACCAATTATCGCCCCCTTTTGGAGTATTTTGACCCTGAAGTGTTCAGTGCTATTCCAGTATTTTCTGGCCTGCGTTTTGGAGAATAAACAATCCTTAAAGTTCATTTCTTTTGTAAGGTCCAAGCCGAGATCTGGAAGAAGTGGCATCGTTGGAACCTGTCCCGAGGTCAGAATTCCAATTTCCGTTCATCCTTGGCCACCCAATCACTTTCATATTTTAGTAGACCCGGGATTAACTCTCTCCATTCTTTGACCACTTCCGGAGGTAGGTACTATTTCGCCTTTTATTTCAGTGGAGAGAGAGTTGGGGCACGAGATGTCCTGGCTGGTCGCCATACCTGCCCTCTTAGCGGCAGCACCTACATGTACAGTCCAGCGCCGTATCTGCGCCCCAGAGCCTCGATCAACATTGGCTCAAGCCTGCAAAACGATGAGTATCTCTATGACCCCGTATAGCCCTGCGGTCACCCTCGACGGTCTCACTTCTAATCCCTATTTGCATGGCCGCGACCGAAATGCCCAAGACTCCCGTGTTGGTGTTCACTGTTTTAGTGGATGTTGCTCGTGCTGAACTTCAGAACCTCGAAAGTTTTAAACCTTATCGACCCGAAAATAAGCCTAGAGTTGAAAAATTGGACGTACAGTACACTTCAGTTATACACTGTACATGCACATGGAAGTTGTGACATGGAAAAAACCTCAAAATGTTGACCTTAACGGAAATGTGATTTAAAAAACGGTATTTCTAAAATCTTTTTATATTTGTGAAAAGTATGTCATGTTTCCCTATTCTTTAAAAATGTAAATTATTATGGAAAACCATAATATTTAACTAATTTAGTAGGTCATATTTTGAAGAAAAATGTTCTTTAAAAAATTCTTATGTTAAAAAATTAAACATTGACCTTGGCTAGCTTAATTGTTACAGCTATAATAAATATCTGATAATCGATATTTCGTACTAAATGTTGATACAAATGTACGAATGGGTTTGAAAATTTGAAATTCGATTTAAAACAAAGATGATTGAACCACTTTTATTGGAATTCAAAACAACTAATCTTTATGCATACAAAGTACATGTATTTATTAGGCATCATTAAGTAGTTTTTAACGCGTTGGTCAAGACGATGGATATATTGTATTTTTTTCTCAAAATAATAGTTTACATGTCAGACATTAAGTAATGATCATACAGTAGAAACGTATTTGTAGATGCATTTTTTTGTAAGGCATCTTCAGAAAATAACGTAAAGTGGAACAACTTAAAAGGCACGTGACATAGACAATTTGACAAAGCTCAAATAACTACTACAGTCAAATAGTACAAATATATACGAGCTCGTATATTCTCACAAAATCATCTCAGTATAAATCCAATATGGATAACATTAATTCTGCATTAAATGCACTT
>JAQGAO010001692.1:0-23021 GCA_034697705.1 Ommatoiulus sabulosus | reverse complement strand
TCCAAAAGGAGCCTTGGATGACAAAATTTGACGGAGATATAGCCAGATATCCGAGAGCAAAAATAAACACGTCCACACACGTGAGACGTTAAAAGATGTGTTTCAAAAATTGCACGTGCTTAAAACTCGAAAGCAAGAATGGACTCCGAGGAGATAGAGGCTCAGAAGCGGTCTGTTGTTCGATTTTTTAACTTTTGGAGGAATTTTAGGAGCAGAAATGTGTGAAATGTGTAAGGTCCGATGTCTATACGTTCGGTCCATTTTTGGATTGAAAAGTTCAGAAATGGACAGACAACTGTGAAAGATGCTCAGAGAAGTGGAAGGCCAGTGTCTGTCAGACTTGCTGATTAGGAAGTTTTTTGAAGTTTAGTTTTTTTGAGCGAGACATACACTCGTTGCCAGAACGATGGCAAAAATGCATCTCCCCAAAGTGATTTTTTAATAATAGATGACGTTTATATGTATTTTGTTAAAATCCATACAACCCTTTTTTATACAGCGGAAACATTATGAGCACCCCTCGTACATAGACGTTAGCAGAAATGTGTTTTCGCCATACGGAAATGAACTAAATATTTTTGGCAAGAAAAACCAAACATTTGCAGCACTTTATTTGACTGTCATTAAACAAGTGTGCTAAAACGGTGATGATTCTAATTTTTTGAAAGCAACTAACGGTATATTAAATTTTTTTTAACAAACTTGTTCCTAATTTAAGTATGGGAATGATCACAGCTCGATTTTCTACGTGAGCTTATCAATTTGTTATTATAACAATTTTAAAACAAATGTAAAATTGATATGTATACAGCCATTTAATATGAAATAAAGAAATTATTAAATAAATTTCCAATAAATAGTTATTGCTCAACGTGTATATGGTAAATCAAGCTATCAGAGTACTACTTATTGCAAGATTTTACACATTTCGCTTAGGTCGTGTTTGAAACACGCTAAATTAATTATGTCAAATAAATATGATTTAGTGGTTTTTACGTGCAACTTACACGTTTAAAGCTCGCGTTAGTACCGTATTATTACTCTATGTTTCTATAACTGATACTTTTATTAGCAGTACTTAAACAATCGAACTAATTTTAGCGAAACTGAAATGTCGACCTTTATGAACGGCCCATCAAAAACGAGATTATCTTATATTAATTTGCCTGAAATTGACCTTATATGAGTTATATTTATCTCTTAAAAGATATGCAGTGACTGCTACGTTATTTCCTTACTGATGGTGTGACTGTTGGTCACAAAAGTAACTGTGAAAACATCTTATAACCATGCAATAATAAAGCCTCGTTACAGGAATATGGCTTGCTGTCACTTTGTTCATTTCCAGTGATAAAAACGTTAAAACTAGCTTATTATTTCTAATGACATTTAATTATTTTAGAATTCCGACTAAACTCATCCATTTACATGTACATACCTAATTTATGAATTAAAAGATGTCCTAATCCTGACAATTAAACAGAATTCAGAAACTGCCTAAACTGCCACAAGTAGTACTGATCCACGTTTTCCAAGTTCACTTTTGCAAGACCTCTGCAGTTGGTCAAGCCAATCACAGAACAACATTTTAAAATGAGGTCAGCAGAAGTGACATGGCCGTTTTTAAAAGATTGACATTGCAGTCATCGGAATGTCGACCTTTATGAATGGCCATATAGCAATTCTACTGACCCCTTTTAAAGCGACCCTTTTGAGTGGTCGTTAATAAAGGTCGACATTGCAGTTTCGCTAAATTTTTTCGTCTGTTTGAGTACCGCTATTGTCTTCGTGACACAAAAGTAGCTTTGTTCTGCATCAGGGTATAGGTGTTTTGCTTTTGAAAACATCGAGCCAAACATGTCGTCTTAAAGCAAATATTCGGTAATACATGTAATGAAATATAAAAACATTCGAAGATTCGCCCCGTTTGAGAAGATGCAAAACATCTCATATTTGCTAAGCTGATTATCCCCATCCTCCCCTGGGAGAATTAAGTAAATGTGGAGCTAATTCATCATGGATTCAAGTTCCGATTCATTCCACATTTACACCCGTAAACTATACTTGTTTTGGAAAAAAAATAAACGTATTTATAATTCTTAAGTCGGTGCTAATTAAGCCCTAGCTTGCCTGTAATGTGGATCTTCATATAAATCGGGAATTTTCAAATGCAGCGAAATAATACATGTACGTAGACGAAAATAATTGTTCTCCACTAAGTAGAAACTACAAATCCCCTTTTCTTAACTTGCTCAATTTTTTGACACTGATAATAAAAGCAAATGAATAATTTATACGTGGAGAGAAAACCATTCCATCAAAGTATTATTCATGTTACTGCTTCACCGGTAGAGGGCTTACCACATAGCTTGTGTAATGTAAGAAACTGGTTTTAAGATTCTTTGTTGCAGTTCTGCCAGAACTTTGACAATGTGAAAATAACTTTGACAATTCACCTCAAAGTTAATCTGTTGAAAGTTTACCACGTTTACATGTTGAACGTGTAGATTTCACTTGCGTTATACTTGTATAGTTAGTATATGTTAAATACGAGCGTATTAGGTTGAGGTGTACATGTAAAGGTGCTGTATATCAATGTAATGTTTACAGGGTTCCCCCAGAAACTTCATATTCAACTTTTCGGACATTTACCTGATTTTCAGGGTTTTTAAACAGATTTCCCTGACCAACGACAAAATTGACAAATGCCAATGTTATCCACGATTTTGAAAATAGTGTTTTGAATTGATATTTTGTAAACTAAGCATGAACAATTTTGGAAAATTTTATATACTTGACGTATTCGGAAAAAGTTACAATTTTTAAAAATTTATACTCCGCATGAAAATTCGAGAAATTTGGCCATCTGTCATCAGGATTTGCTAAAAATTGTGAAAATTTCTCCTCGGAAACTGTTACAAGTTTTACGAATCTATACTCGTAAACAATTGAAAATTCTGCACATTTTTGCTCGGAAATTGATGAAAATATTTATATTTGGTACTGAAATACCCTATTCTCCCCTGACATTTCCCTGACTTTTCCAGAAATCTTCAAGTTCCCAGACTCTTCCATGTCTGGAAGAGCATTTGCTTCTAAAAAGCTACAATAATTTTTGTACTAACTAAACGCTGAATATTCGAGCGAAATAATCAATTAATGGTTACGGATATTTAGTCTTGCCAAATTTTATTCTTGACATACCAGCCACTTTAGTATGCAGCAACTTCAATGAAATTAAGTCGCAGCAGAAACCGGCTATAACGAATAAACCATCCAGGAGGCAACTAAACGCACGCGACAATCCTCCCATCTTCAACAGAGAAAATCCTAATCATGCATTATTTAGAGAACGAAATCAACTATCAATAATTGATTCCGTTTTCGTTAAACATTCGAATGCGACATTCCGATTCTCTCGTTCAATTATGCAATTCTCTTTCCGCATTAATCCGATTATCCCGCCATTACAACACTGGAAAACAAAAGAAGAGGCCGAGTTGGAAGCTCCTAATGCATCGATTCACAAAATCGTTTAATAAAAAGTCGGTCCACTTTCAAGAGTTACACATAGAATTAATTATAAGACAGGCTCACAAAACTTTTCATAAAATCCATAGAAGAACAATTAAGAAAGCCTTCGTTGATTGTGAGCAAAATATAGGTTGCACGCATTGGCCTTTTCCAATTGTCTTCGAAAGGAGATGGCACGTTTTCACGGAAATGCGTAGTCGGGGAAAATGCACAAATGCACTGTACTGGAGCGAAAAATTGTTTTCAAAAGATCATTTGTACTGTATTCTTCATAGAAAATAGCGTCATGCATGGGAGACGAGAATCGAAAGGTCTCCGAGAACAGAAGGAACAATTTAGAACGGAATGGCAAGTGGGCCATCCTCGAGACTGTTATAAAAATGCTTCAAAAACCCAATGTATATAAAGTCGAACCCCGTTAGGACGAATCTCATGGGACTTCAAAATTTGTTCGTGTATTTGTCGGAGTATTTGTCGGAGTGGGGTAGGCGAGCTTCTGTGCAAAACACGTGTTGTCAGTGATTGCCCTAAATCAAGGGGCTGAACAATTTAAACTATCAAATACAAACCAAATTATAACAATAACGTAATTGTATTATTTTTATTGCAATCACAAATAACTATCCATGCCTCTACAAACACATATTGCATCAATTTAAGGCAATCTGGATTTAAATATACATGTACATGCAGTATACATGTATACTGTATATCTCAAGTAGAAATGGGCGAGCTGAACTGCAGAGCTCGAGTCGAGTTTGGAGAGTTTTGATTGGAACCGATTACTCGAGTTACTCTAGTTTTCAATATTTCATTAGCTGTTTGAGTCAAGCTTTATTTTTTCAGATTTTAAATTATTGAAATTGAATATTCCGAGTTTCATGACTCGGAAATAATTTCTCAAACTCGATATTTCAACACCAAAATAACCGTTTCGACTCAAAAACTCACCAGAAGTTCAGCTCACACATCTATATTGCCAAGTTCAAAAGGAATCATGCAAAATTCTTATCACTTTAGTGCAGGCGAATCTCGTTAAGGGGAATCTCCAAAGACGTCAAAATTTGTTCGTTTAAACCGTAGTTCGCTTTGTCAGAAATCAGACAAAGCATGATTGCAACGTTATAATTAACTACAGTTTAATCAAAGTTTGGAAAAATTCCTACACTACAAACATGAATATGAATGGGAAGGTGTCGTAATTGTCTAAAGTACGTCTAAAGTTCGAACGAATGCAAGGGTTTTAATATTGTCCAATGTTCTTTTTATCGTAATATAGCACGAATGAGTATAGGAACTCGAAAATTCGTTCGTCGTAGGTTATGTTATATCCGAATGCGAAACTCGTCTTAAATGAAGAAATATCCGATTCGCATTTGTAGCTTAATCCTTTGAAACAGGCATTCCTAAGAGAAACTCCTACCCAACAATGCTATATAAAACACCACTACTTACACATCCTTGCCAAGCACACATACAAGAGGATTGGCAGGGAAGGACAATATGACTACAAATACAGTACATGTATATCCTTTAAGCTTTATCTTTTAAGACGGACACTCCCAGTGGAAGTCACCACAGTATCGTGAGAAAAGATTTCCATGCACTTTCCTACTCATTCACTACACTTCACAAGCACGCTACTGAACTAAATACATGTCTATAGTAGCATATCCTACGGACCATTCTAAAATAGGTTCTGGAATCATCATCATGATGTTGCCGGTTTGAGACCGGCAACACCAGCTAAAATAATATAGGAACTATGATGATTATGATGATGTTGATTCACTCCTTTCTATAACAAAGGGCTCTCCAGTGAGCTAATAAGCGCATATGTGCGTCTCAAGGTACAGTGGCAGTTGTGCCCTGTTGTAAAGCTTTCGTATGGTGGGTTTAACCTCCTTCAGGAGGGTGGAATCTGAGTTTAAATTTAATTCAGCCAAAAACAAGCATCAGTATCTGGATTTCCCCAGGCTTCCGGAGATTGATCCAATGCCTCAGAAGACCTCAGAACATGTTCAAACTCTTCCCCGGGAGCCAGACACAGCGGACATAACGGGACATTGTTCGCATGGCTTGTTCCAATGTCTTCTTCAGACTGCAGGACAGGAGTACAGAACATTCGCAATTTCGACCACCAGAGGCACTGCACGACCAAGAAAGCTTCTAAGGAATGCTACTACTCAATGCATACCACCCGGCATTTGTCAGCAATTTTGTCAGATTTCAGGCAGCACACCTACCCCCCCCCCCCCCCCTCCTCCTCCACCCCGTACGCAGCGACCCCTAACCTCGCTCGCTCGCAACGCGCCTAATTGCTTCGACGTTGAATGCATTAAGGGCTTTTGGGGATAAAAGATTGACATTTAAACACTAATGACGTGCAGCGCGCGACTTCCATCTAAAAACTATAAAAAGAGCTCCATTTAGCCCTTAGCCCCCTTAAGCCGCCTCAGTTTTCCCTCAATTTAACCGCTAAGTAATGACTTAGAAACTTGGAAATTAGCGCTGGCTTATCTCCATTCTCCACAATGAATGAACCTTAATCTGAAGTCTTGAAAGCTTTGTACGCTCAAATCGCGTCTTATTTATGCAACGGCGCGCAGTCAGCATCCGAGAAAAAAAATGAGTAACTTTGACCCGAAACATCCATTTTTTACTCCCTCCAACAACCTAGCTCCGGAGAAATCCGTATTGATTTTCAAATTTGCATTTAGACACCCATTAGAGGCAAAAATGCATTACTCGGTGTATTTACGCGTCGAAGCCCTATCTGAGCAACCATTAGGGATAGAAAGGCAGTAAATGGAAAGGCACGGCGAAAGGTACGAGAAAAGCAGGCGAGGCGAAGGTGCTCCGAGAGAAATAAAACGAGCTTCTGGGATGTAATTATTTCCAAAAAGACAATAAGCATTTAAGGGCGAGGAGTGAGGAAAAGACTGTGGGGAGGGGGGGAGAGTGCATTTTATCTGCTATGCAAATTGATTTGTCTATAAAAATGCAAATCAAAATGAGCCGCAGATGGGAGTGTAATCGACTCAACTTTCGAGCGTGTTTATTGGATTTATTTTTTCGGGGAAATTAAGGAGCAACCTATTTTTTGCGTATGTCAGGCAAGGTGAGGTTCAGCTAAGAACATATATATAGTGGATTGTTCACGTAGTTGGTGACTATCAAGCATACCAAGAATGGATCAAGTTATGGCATGTTTACAAAGCATTTCACAATACAGTAAAACCTGAAAAAGTGACCACCTTTGAATGGTGATCACCTGTTTATGTTGTCTACTTTTTAGTGTTTTGTTTTTTCTAGTGTACATTTCCTTCATAAAAAGTATCCGTATAGTGACCACCTGTTAATTGTGTACAGTGACCAGTGTGTGTTGTCTTTGGTGCAATTTTTACATTGCCAATGTACCTTATATCCTGCTTTTACCCCAGTGGTTCTCAAATAATTCAGCCAATCGTTGTTATTCAGATCGTAAAAAAACACTGAAAACATGATCATAAGAAGCAAAAAGCATTTAAAACGAGGAAAACAAGATAATGTTTTCTTTAAAAAAAAAACCAAATGTACGTGTAATAAGACAATAAATATACTGTACTTAATGCACATGGACATGATGATTGTGTACTTTTTTGTTTTGTGGTTTTTACTATAGTGTATGTATTACAGTCTACGTGTACAAGTACAGTGCATGTTCATTTTAATTTAATTCAGGCATTCTTTTTAAAGTGACCACCTGTGTACAGTGACCAACATTGCATTTTATTTTAGTGATGACTCTTAACAGGTTTTATTGTATTTGGTTATCATGCAGCTCAGATTGTTAAGGCCATCACACACGAGGCAAATTATATCCCGAAACATCTTTACAGATATACATGTATTATTGCTTGCTATTTACCCGTGTGTTGGGGAAAATGTATGTTTCCAGATATATTTCCAGAGTAGAAAACGATCCTATTCTTAGCGAGTTATTGCTGGAAAGAATCTGACGTCATCATTTTTACAGTCAAGCACAAAAATTTCTTTTTGTTGAATAGCGAATCAGGAAAGACATACGTATAACAGCATGCACTGTTGTCAATTTTGTTTACTCCCATTTCCCTTTGGAACAGTGCTGTCATATACTGCAGGGATATATTCTGAATATTTGAAATAGTGTATTCGAAAGATAAGTTACACTAACATTTTCAATTTAATATTTTATTTGACCGTACTTTGACAATCAAGCTTTACCTTAATTATTTTCGTTGCTTAGAGTGAAATATAAGCACAATTTATGAGAATTACGTTGAGCGTGTTAATTTGCAAACAAACTTATAATATTTTTTAAAAATTTAAAAAGAAACCAACGGCAAATAAATAAGTATTTGCTTTAACATGTCTGGAAAAATGAAAAAAACATGATCAAGGATAAACATTAAGGATTGTGCATGCTACTAAAATAATGTTACACTACTTAAAACATTAATTAGAATTTTATATATTATGATATTAAAAAAATTCAACATCAACATCATCATAGTGTATAATGCAATATCCCTTCGAAATATGTATTTTTCAATATTTCTAGGGACATGCAATGTATGCCATTATATCAGGTGCATAAAATTAATGAAGTCGTTCACAACTTCGTGCATTTACTACGTTTTTGAACACTATGGAAAACCTCTACTCTACACAAGCCTTCGTAATTAAATATATTTTATTCTATTAAAATTTGACGTTTTAAACATCGTATTTCCCAAGTATTATGCACTTTCTCAAACTTTTTAAACATATATCATCATCTTGTAATCTCATGTTAGAAATGTATGCAAATAATAGAGTTCCATAAAATAGTATATTCACATAGAATCGATAATTATATAGTCATAACATAAGCTGCACAACACGGAAATGTTAAAAAAGATGCTTTGCTGACCACGCAATGATCAAGCCTATTTCTTTCCCATTCTATCGTCAAATGGAGCCAAGATTTTTCGGGGCACCCTGTACAGAGTCCTAATAATATCCCAAAACCACCCGAGTCAAAAAGCTGTCATAAATCCACGAAATAAGACGGTCGTTGGTGACCACTTCCTCGACACAAACGTGACCTCATCGACCAATCAGCAAATTTGGCTCCAGTTTGTCAAATGGGGTTCTTCCAGTTTGCCACGTCTCGTGGAAAGGCTCTATTATGCGACGGTCAATTTATACGTCCGTGGGGTAATATTTTTAGTCTGGAACTCGACTTTTCCTAGCTTTTTCGGAGATCATTTCTGGTGGCTAATGGAGCCGAACAATTCTGGGTCGATTAAGTCACGAAAGAAATGATCAAGATTTGGCACGGCAAGGAAATGAAGACGACGAGGCTAAAATACTATGGGAGTGTACACCAATTCCATTGTGGAGCACATGTATGCCTTAGAAAACATTACATTTTCAGGTACCTAAAAAATCAATGCAACAGTTTTAAGCTCGCAGTTGATAATGTCATAATTTTTTTCTCTTTCTTTCTTTCTTTTTCGAAACGAAACATTGAGCCAGAAGCAAATACTACGTACACTCTTTTGCCATTAAGGCTCCACATTTACTGTTTAAGAAAAACAAAGAATCCCAGAACATGCAATAACGTAGGAACATTTGAACAAACATCGGTAGTTTTCATATACTCTACTACTTAGCTAAAAGTATGCTATTAGGTTTAGGCCTATTGGCTAATATAAACATTTGCATTTTTTTCTTTTTTTTTTTTGAAGAATGGCTCGGAGTTTATGCATGCTTTCAATTTTTTTTGAAATTCTGGAGAATACACTTTAGCTCTTTCGGGAAAATTGTGCGTCTTACTTTTAGGTGCACTTAATTTCCCGCGAATCTGTTTGCACGTTTTGGATGGGAGGAAATATATATATATATATGTACTGTATGTACTGTATGCATCTTGCTGCAGAACGCTCGGATACATTTTTAAGAAGATTTTTTTATGATGTGCTATGCATCTAAACAGGGAAGATGCCATAAATAGCATGCCTTTTTGGGAGCCTGGCATAAAGGCAATAACAAAAACCCAAAACAATTTTTAAAAAAAATTAAAACTAACCAACAAATTAACCAACTAACCTATATACCATGAATATATACACGTACTTAGTTCATACATTACGCGAATAAATGCTAGAATGGCTGAGACCCCTTAGTGTATCACTACTACATTGTATTATAGTGAAGAAGCCATTTTGTCAGCTTGGCTACCAAAGTTGAGGAACACTTCCATTTTAAAGAAATTTTATAACATTGTTTGATGGATGAGTCCGCCAGGTATAAGTTCATTTATAAAAAAGTTTAAATTGTCCCGTTAATTTACGAAAGAATAAAACTAATTTGGAAAGAATCCAAAATTAGTTGTGTCTTAACGTGAAAGTTTATTTGAAAAACAATAAACAAAACCAGGAGAACTTAGAACCTTCATAAAATTAAAAAAAAATTGAAAATCCCTTAATGGATTTTATTGAAATTTGTTGTAAAAATTCTTCCATCATTCCTGGACATATTTCCAAAATTAAACGATGTTTCAAAAATTGCACGTTATTACAATTCGAAAGCAAAGATGGACTCCGAGCGGTCTGTTGCTCGTTATTTAAATTTTTGAAGGCATTTCAGGAGCAGAAATGTATGAAATGTTTTAAGGTCCGAGTAGTCTTCAAACGTTCTGTATTTGAGTGGACTGAAAAGTTTAGAAATGTCCAGACAACTGTGAAAGATGCTCAGAGAAGTGGACAGTCAGTGCCTGTTGGGTAAACTTTATGAACACCCCTCGTAAAACTTAAGGCGACCAAATCGTATACTGTACCTGTAAAGGGGGACCTTAATAAAATTTTGAAGCAATGCGACTTCTAAACAGCATTGCAACCTAGACATCCAAGCTCAAATTAGTACTTGGTTCACATCGAAGATGTTTATTCTTTGCCCATCTGCGTTCTCCTCGAGTACAAACTGAGGTTAGTCCGGCAAATGGGCCAGTTTTCATGCCGCTTAAACGCAGGCCAACCTTTAAATTGCTCGGGTTAAGGTTTTTCGCAAAGTGCACGAAACTGACACTAAAGCCCGAGCCCGAGGCTTACTAGATCTGAGCTCATAACCGGGCAAAACGGCGGTGCTTCCATATTTTTCCGAGCAATTTGCGAAATCCAATAACTGGCCGACATTCGCTCGTCCATGAGAATAATAACGGAAACTGGCACGCGAAAATATTTTGTTTGAAGAGAAAAATATTTGAGGAAAAATTTACAACCTGATGCTCAGACGTATCGCGCCTCCGCACGCTCGCGTGCTGGAAAAGCAAGACGAGATTACGCTTTTAATAAAATTAATTAAGGAGAGTAAATGAGAATTGCAATTCTCCCTTTGGAGGGGGAATTCCCCTTCTTGTAAACACAGCGACGGATAATCAGATTGGCCACCTCTCCGCAAAGTCGCCCTAAAATGCTAAGAGAGAAGCTGCAAGGCTGGAGAAATTACAACGAGCAGTAATGAATGGAAGAAGAATTGCTCGATTTATTTGATATTTTAAGTTAAACTCAAAGATCGTGTCCTCCAATTCGCCTAAAAAAGCGACCCCACGCGAGCCGTGACAATTTCGGCGCGTGGGGGGAGGCAAAACTCCGTCCAATTACGCGATAACAAAGCCAATTTACGACTCACTTCGCTGCAACGAGCCCGTGCTAAAACCGGAATACAGCCCCGTTCGAAATCTCGCACTTTGGCAGTTTTCGCAGGTTGGGTCAAGAGACTCGAATACGCCAAAAAAAAGTTATTTTGAATTTAGACTACGTCGATGTAATGCTGATGAGTGCTTATACAACGTACTGGTGTATCATAACCAACAGTCCCATAATCATGGGCACAGATACGATCGGGGTGTTTTGTGGGGTGGAAATTGCCCCTCCCCACAATTTTTACCAAATTTAAATTAGATCTATACGTGCAAAACTCTATAGGTTAAACCCCCTCTCCCTCCCCCCCCCAACCATTAAAAATGCGCACCTAAGCACCTTCGTACAATTTTCAAATTCGAAGATCATATGTGCTGTATACGTTAACACTTTATGCCAGTATACCTTAAAAGTACCCCATTTTGTCTGATCTGGGCGGGGCAAGACCGCGTCATCTGCTTGTCGTCTGCTCGTGAAAGTTATCTTTAAACGTGCATGTATTTATGTATTTTAACAGGCGAGCTTCTCTGCAAAGCACGTGCTAGCAGTGATTGCTGATAATCAAGGGGCTACTGGTAAGGATGTTTAAAGTTTTAAACCATCAACGATTAATTGTCCTAATTTAAATGCAATTGAAAATTGATATTTACGTTTCTACAGAAACTTTTTAATTTTTTTTTACAAAATAAGCAGGGAATAATGTTGAACATTTGACAAATTTGAGTTCAGAAAATGTAGAAAAAATTTATTCAGAAAAAAAACCCAGAATTTTGCAAATTTGTCCTCGGAATCTGTTGAAAATTTTGAAAATTTCATCTCGGAAACTGCTGGAAATGTTGCAAATTTATCATCTGAAATGGACCATGAGCTAACCACGTGGAGACACTGATTTTGGATTGTGACAACATTATCTTGAATTTACCTAAGTTTTTTAAAATAAGTCATTCTTAATTGACATTTCCAGACATTTTCAAGTTCGCTGACCTTTCCAGGTTTTCCAGGTCTGGAGGTACTCTTGTATATGGCCAAACATTTTAAGTAAACAGGAATAAAACTTATTTCGCAATTATCATTAATCACTTTCTCCAAGCGTGAATATCGGAAACGATCCCCGATTAAGAGTCTACTCAAAACTGTCCACTCGGGGGGTTTTAAAAATGGGAGCTCGCTCCAGCGTGGTAAGCACCATTATGACAAATTACCCAGTGCTGCCTCCTTCGGATATGTTCATTCTGGAAACAATTCCTCTTTTGTGAAAGGCGCAGATTAGTCGCTAGATAAGGAGTCTAGGGCATCTCTAGTTGCGACAAGGCTCGTATTTCTCACCGAGATCGTTACTTCCAGAAACGGCTTAATTCGCCGATAGTTTACAAAGTTTCCCGACCAGAAGACGGTAATGCGTTCATTGCGGGGCTTAATTGCGAGCAGTTTTCCTTATTAATTGCGAACAAACAATTAAGGCCGCTGTATAGCGCCATCGTTAAGATTTCTTGGCCCATCTTGCATTTTTCAGCGATGGAAAAATGATAGCCGAAAATAAAATATATGCGGGACCTCATCCAGGCCCGAGTACATGTTGCGTCTGAGATGCAATCGGCCAGCTTCCTGTGCCCGGAAGCGAGGTACGCAGAAATTGGGAGGCAAACTGAGCAACTTACAAAGAGGTGTCTGGAGAGAGACAAATCACCAGTTTTCACAGACACGTGGAAGGCTCGCGGGGCCACTTAATTGAAGACGAGAAAAATAAAGCTCCAAATTTAATGTTTTAATGATGCTAGGCTATAGCCGTTTAGATTTTGGCAAAGATTTGGAAGAAAACGAAAACCGGAACCACGGATTCCGGGCCTCCCGAGAGACTATCCGCAACTTACTGAAGCCATTGCCCTGGCTTTGGAACTTGCCAGAAATTCCTGATAATGCCGCCTTTGCAATGATAAAAATTTGCTCAACATTGTATGGATGGAATATTTTCCCCCACAAAGTATAGCGAGTATTCATCCGATTAACCTTAGCAAAGTAAAAACATTGTTCAATTTCATATTTTTATCTTAAAATTAATAAGGAAACCTGGAGAGAATTTTAACGGGATTGCACGGTGTATGGAACGCCGCTTCGCTCCGTTATACATGGATGGCATGTTTTTCTCTACAAAGTACAGATTATTCATCCGATTTACCTTTGCAAAGTACAAACATTGTTCAATTTAATATTTTTATCTTAAAATGAATAAGGAAACCTGGAGAGAATTTTAACGGGATTGCACGGTGTATGGAACGCCGCTTCGCCAGGTTATACACGGATGACATGTTTTTCTCCACAAAGGCCACAATGTTTTTCTCCACAAATGGCATGTTTTTCCTAACAAAGTACAAACATTTGTTTGAAACAAAAGTTTCATCTTTTGTCTGGAACGAAGTTAACCGGATTGCACGGCGGTGTATGGAACGCCGCTTCGCTCCGTTATACATGGATGGAATATTTTTCTCCACAAAGTATATATTAGTCATCCGATTTACCTTAGCAAAGTGCAAAAATTGTTAAATTTCATCTTTTTTGTCTTAAAAGAAATAAGTAAACCTGAAGAGAATTTAACCGGATTCACGAGGTAGGCCTATGGGACGCTATTTCGCTCCGGATTTGACTTAACCTTGCAGACCTTTCGAAAACAAAAATTGAAAAGGTTCACGCTTTCTAACTGGATTTTCAATTATTTTTCGTTTCCTAATGCGTCGTACGATTAATCAGATAAAGGGAGAACTTTGTGTAGAAAACCGTTTTCTCTATATGTATTGATTATTTACGCTCTTTCTTCACAAGTTCTTAATAATAATAAAGTAAATAATCAAGAACCGGTGAAAAAATATATAAATAACCAATACATTTTGGAATCCACTGTAAAAAATTGTTTTCTCTCGAGGATGAATTATTTTCCCTGGGGCAAAGGACCAAACAAAAATAAAATTACTTATGGATTTTTTTTTATCTAATTTTCCAATTCAAGGTACATCTATGCAGTGAAGTCCGCGCCTATCAGTATAGCGTAGAGTATTTAACATCATGAATAGCTCAGATGTGAGTTCTACAGAATGTATTCTCGCGAAAGTCATGTTAGTGACGTCATTTCCTATATAGAAAAGTAGTATATTTTCATTGCATTTTGATCGCCCTTAATTGATTCGATGCAAGAAATGCATTTCATGAAAAACAATCCAGGAGGAACTATGCTGCATGAGTATACTGACTTTGAAAAGACAAGAGTTCGCTATATCTGAGAGTATTACTGTAAACGACTCAAGCTCGTACTCCATTCGGCAGAATCCACGCAACAACCCATAACAACAAAAATTGCCCAATTACACACGAAACTGTTATTAGCTCATGCTTACCTAAGCAAACAAACGCACTTGCATTACCTATCAGGCAGTGGTGCCAGTTTACAAAGGAGTAGTTTCATAGCCGGATTAAAATAAAAAGATTCAATTCTAAAAAAAAAACGACACGAAACGCAGACAAACGAAACAGTTGCAGCTGAAAAAAACTTTTTAAGTGGGCTGAAAAACAGCTATTAGAATCCCTTCGCGACACTCTGCGAGCAAACAAACTTGTCAGAGTAAAACTCGTTATTGCCAATGTGCCTTTGGAAGGCTCGGCATCCTAATCCGACGCCACTATCTTGTAGCCCGTTTAAGGCCTTAATTATTGCGAATAAATTAAATCTAATATACTATCATCCCCTCAAGCAAAGGTGGATTCGCATTTTCTTCGCCACATTTAACAACTAATGTAACATCGAGCAATTATCCTAAATGCGAAAAGACCCGGTTTTTTTTGCGGATCAATACGTGCGTCTGGGCGACGGGCGCATGCGCGCTGCCGATATAGCCAAATTTCCGTTTCCCATTACATCTTCATCAGTTTTTTATTTATCTCCCGGCGGGCTGGCCTCTCCCGTTCGAGCATCTCCAAGGTTCACTAATCAAACCTAACGCCAGATGATTAAAACAAAATTAGGAAAAATGCTTACAACGACAAAAACGGCGGCGCTTCAAAACACGTCTCAGAGACTCAGCTACTCAGGCGAAGAAACTAGCAGGGTTTCCATAATTGCCATCTTTCGCAACAGGCGTTTTTCAGATACTAAACTATTATTAGCATAGAACTGACGGATCCATATCCAGAAGTCATATCCACAACCAAATTATTTTTGAGAAAAACATGTTTGTTGGGGCGCTGGGGTGTCTCTTTAAGACACCGTCAGCAGATATTCAGCACTGGCTTTGGGAAATAGGACGAATGTTAATTATAGATTTCCATAATCATTAAAAAAGGTGAAATTTTTTGGAAAGATTCCTGAACATATTTTAACATTAAGGGCCAGTTAACCTTCGGGTAAGATGTTTGTGTGGAACCAATTAACTCTTGATGAAATAACCCCAGGGTTAAGCAACCCATGTTTAACCTGATGAAACCAAAGTTGAGGACATAAAATGAACTAACTTTTATAAATGCTGCCTGACTGCGCATCCATTTCTCCCCTGTCTGTGTGACCAGGTGGTGCAGCATGAACAATTCCCTAGCTTCGTCAGATTCATCTGTAGTGTCCATCATGTTGTTTTTCCTAATAACCCGAGTTTAACCCTGTCTTCTAGCAGGGTTAACCTTTCTATTCATTTCTCCCTAATGCTTGTGCAATACAATGGTGGGTTAACCTAGAGTTACATAGTAGGTTAACCCTACGTTATTCTTAACCTCTGTTGGTGCAACCGGCCCGAAAAGATATGTTTCAAAAATTGCACGTGCTTAACATTCGAAAGCAAAGATGGACTTCGAGGAGATAGTGGCTCAGCAGCTGTCTGTTGTTAGTTATTTTAACTTTTGAAGGATTTCAAAAGCAGAAATGCGTGAAATGTTTAAGATCCAAGAAATGCCCAGTCCATGAGTGGATTAAAAAATGTTCATAAATGGGCAAACAACTGTGAAAGATGCTTAGAGAAGTGGATTGCATTTTTTTGGAAAGGCATTCACTGGCTGCCATAACGATGGGAAATATGTATCTCTAAAAATATTTTTTTTAATAATAGATTGTTTACGTGTATTTGTCAACCAAATTTCATTAAAATCCGTACAGTCATTTTCTTTTTTTTTAAATAATAATGGCGGGAACTTAAATGAACACCCCTCGTATATAAAGGCACATGGTGAAAAAAGATTTTCTTTTTTTTTAAAATAATAATGGCGGGAACTTAAATGAACACCCCTCGTGTAAGGCACATGGTGAAAAAAGATTTTTGAAACAAGATACAGCAAACTGTTTAACTATTCTACAAAATTACATGTAGCATTGCACCTTGCCATCGATCAGAATATCTTAAGCACCAAACGTTCACTTTTATATGCCCATTAAATTTCAGTTTATATCAGTCATTTCTTTTTAATATATTTATTAGATTTTAATTATTATATTTGATTGTCCACTGATTTTCCATTGGAATTAGATCGTATTGTATACCAAAGATTCATTTGAAATGGTTAGGTTAAGTGAAGATGGTGGAAAAATACCCGAGGTGCACCTTGGAGGTAGAAGCCAAATCCTGTTAATTTTGCGAAATTCCCCGTTCTCCGGTAGGAAAACAGAGATAAGAATACGAAAATTGAGTTCGCTAAAAAGAAGTATACGTAATTTTTGTTTGCAACTCGGAACAAAAATTAGCGTTAGTTCTATAAGGTAATTTTCGGGATCAACGCATATAATTCGTAAAAACGTTGATTTCGTAACTGGAAGGTGGGTAAAAACCGAACTGACTGCATCGGGCTATATATTCTATAGAATCGCAAATTTGCGTCTGAATTTTCCGTTTAAAGTTTTGATTTATTATCTAATAGGCAAAAGATGAGCAATAGTTACCGAATAGCGATTTTTGAACACCATTTATTTCACCATTTTAATGCAAAAATATCGTTAAATTGGGGGATGTAAATTTTCTGAAAGTATACTATGCGTACATAAAAGCGATGATCCTAAATTAACGTTTCCGCAATATGCTAGCAGTTATGGTTCGTGCATATGCAGCGTACATTTACGTATAGTTGAAAAGCTAGTCAAAATTGGTGCGATACCCTAGAGAAAGGGTTATAATTTTTGGAAATGATAAGCCACAATTTACGACTCCCAATTGACTAATTTCTACCATTTTATGGCAGTTTAGCGAGCATTTCGAGCACGTACGAATATCTACGAATATCTGAATAACTCAAACAAAGCGTATTTCCAATACATACATGTACAGCGTGCGACCTGGTAAAGAATAATAATAACCCAAAACTAAATTAAGTTTCTAAACTGGTAAAATTAACTTTTAAGTTCGTAAACAAATTTCGGAAAACTAATTGGATGGTGCTAGAAGAATTTGCAAATAAATCTACGGAATGAATGAAATATTAAACTAAAATAAAATGCATGTGTGTCAATGAGTGGCCAAATAGCCGTAGCAACTTTTTGGAACGGTTGAATGGAGGCCATTTTGTCAAAACTACGCATGCGCGAAAGCTAAAAAACTGGTGAAACGAAAATCCAATTGAAAGTGGATTTTTAGCAGCCAGTATCCATTTACCGAAAGGGCTAAATTTGGACTATTCTTCATACTCGGGTGTTTTTATAGTAGGCCTTTGTGTGTAAAAATAACGGCGCAGCAGGTAAAGAAAACATCAACAGGTGGCGCTAGTGTCCTAAAATTCCTCATTTAGCAATTCAAAAACGGGGATTAGAGTTTAGACATTTATATATAAAGAATAAAAGGAAAATTACAAAAAAATCTAAGAATGAGTACAAGTGTATATTTGAGCAAACGTTGAATAATCGTTGGACAATTCAGGAAAATTACTTGGCAATAAAATTCTTAAAATTATAGAAAGTTTAATTGTAAATAAAAACAATGAAAATAGTAGAATAGTCAGAACTTCAAAATTTGTTGGTTCTTTGATCATTGGAAACCTTTACAAATGTTGAAAACACTGTTTTGCAAATGGGACAAGTTGCTGTAATACTGGATGGAAATTCAGAAAAACAGAAAACATTGTAGGAATTTAGAGCATATAGGTGCTAAATATTTAAAAAATTTACAAATATTGGGAAATTATGAGAGAACTGTAATCATCACTAACTTTGGAGACTTCATGAATCAAAAGACCTCTAATAGCAGCTTTAGGCACATTGATGCAATTCGCTCCCTCCCCCCCCCCCCTTCGCCCCCAGCCATTTTTCAGCATAAGTACATTGTTTGTTTTATGAAACTGTCAAGTTGAAAAAACGAAAATACCAACAACGTTATATAAACATCAATTATCTATGTTGGCGCATTTAAAAGCACAGGGTAGAAATGCAGAATTATTCTTGTTTACATAAGCCACATACTGCATATGTATGAAAATCGATATATACCGAATTAATCGGTCCACAGATGGGTTCATGCAGTCCACGTGTTTATCCTCATTTACAATTATCAAAATTAAGTAATTATTTCATGGCGTGACAAAAGGAATCTGCACAAACATTCATTTTTAACTCGACTGCGAGCGCGTGCAAAACACGGATATTAATATTTGTCAAATATACAGCCCGTAGAAAGCATGCATAAATTAAAAGTTTAGTGCGTGTCTAATAGCACTTATAAAAACCTGAGCAGTTAAGGTGACTATAAAGGCGTTTTCTACGGTTAATGGCGGCTGGAAATCATTATTTAAAACAAAACAACAAAAAATACCATCGCCTGACGTTTAGTTTCCAGGAAAGCACCGTTTAGCCTTGACTGATACGAGCTTGAATTAATAATTTGGCACTTATTACCTGTAATGAGACATCTGGGTTCTCGGAAGATCACTAAGAATAAGCACTTCATCGATATTGAACGCTTTACGGATGCATTATTCAAATGCGTGTCTTACCTAGAAATAATAGAAAAAAAAAGAAAAAATTAAGTACGCTATTATTTAAATGCTATTTTGGTAATTAGCGTGACATTTTCGATTTTTGTTACATCGGTGTCTGCATTCTCTGTTTCCTATAGCAACAGGGTTTGTATTTCTGAAGACTTTTAAACTGAAGGATTTGTTGTACGTATAGGATTAAGACCGCATTACTTGAGTTCCAGGTTGTAATTAACTACTGATTTCGTACTAAAAAATACTCTTTATGAGTACTCAGGCACGCATGAAGGTGCACTCCAATTTATATTGGAGGTTATTTGAAAAGGTAAATACAGTGTATAAGCTATAATCAATAATCAAATTATATACTAGAGATCATAGTTTGTTACGATAAGAGATACAGTATAATAAACATGGCTAAAGCAGTTTTAGTTTTAGGGATGAAATGAAACATTTTAAATAAAAACATGGCGAAAGCAGTTTTAGTTTTAGGGATGAAATGAAACATTTTCAATAAAAACATAACGAAAGCAGTTTTAGTTTTAGGGATGAAATGAAACATTTTCAATAAAACATGGCGGAAGCAGTTTTAGTTTTAGGGATGAAATGAAATATTTTAAATAAAAACATGGCGAAAGCAGTTTTAGTTTTAGAGATGAAATCAAATATTTTAAATAAAAACATGGCGAAAGCAGTTTTAGTTTTAGGGATGAAATGAAACATTTTCATTAAAAACATGGCGAAAGCAGTTTTAGTTTTAGGGATGAAATGAAACATTTTCAATAAAAACATGGCGGAAGCAGTTTTAGTTTCAGGGATGAAATTAACATTTTCAATAAAATCAAATGTATACAGTTAATAAACTAACTTCAAGTTACGTGTATTGATCCCTGGATGGCGCTGCTTTTAAATTCCATTGATATTTCTTAATTTAAATGCATGCGTGGACATTTTATAAACGCGAAATTTGTATTCCTTAATTTCTAAATTCGTTATCATTATATGCAAACAAAGTGTATTGAAAATATTAAAATGTTACGCCTAAATTATTTATGCGTAAAATCTCCAATAGAAAACGGATAAATGGCAGTCAGTGACGCTCTTAAGTGAGCCTAGAGAGCCAATCACCAGAACATATAAGTGGCACTCAAGCAGGCGCATTATGAACCGAACTTAGACAGGAATGCACTAATTGGTTTGAAATAACGATAATTTTGATTGAAAATGGCAAATTTAGGTATAATCTTAAATTATTTTTTAAAAACCCAATTGGCATGTCGATTTTGTACCCGTGATATATCACGACTGCCAAAGAAGATTCGTAAAGCCTTGGTCTGAGTACCATTAAGACCGTCACACACGAGGCAATTTGTATCCAGAAAATTCTTTCCATATACTGTATATTATTGCTTGAGGTTTCCTCGTGTGTTGAGAAAAAATTTCCTTCGCAAATATATTTCCAGACACATTTCAGAGCTGAAAATTATCCTATTCTGAGCAACATATTTTTGGAAATAAACTCAAGAAGCAAACTTTACAATCATGTACAAAGGATTCTCTCCGTTGGATAGCCAGACAGGTAAGACACAACAGTGCTATCGCGATACTGTAGTGATATATTCCGAAATATCGCTCCATGTGTGCAACAATAGAAAACTGTTTCAGTTGAAATACCTATCCATCAATTTCTCGCAATTTATTTTCAGATATACCTTTCCTCGAATGTGACGGCCTTTACAATCATGCACAAAAGTTTCTTTTTATTGGATAGCAAATCAAGAAGGACACGTGTCACGTCCTAGGATGGTGTGAGGTTCTTAAAGTCTCCCGGAGAAAAAGTACTTTAGCAGACTTGAAATAGGGAGAAATTTCTCCCCATAGGGACATGTTCTTTGTTTTAGCTGCTTTAGTCCCTATGTGACGTCATACGTCGCGTCGTCGTAAATACCCTTCTAAGCAGACGATAAAGTACTTTTTCTCCGGGAGACTTTTGGAACCTGACAATGAAATAAGCAGTGCTGCCAAACTAGTTCGCCCACATTCCCCATTGAAGCAGTGCTGTCATATACTGTAGGGATGTCCGAAATATCGCTTCATGTGTGCAGCACCAGGAAATTATTGCAGTTGAAATAACTTTCCAGCAATTTCTCGCAATATATTTCCAGATAAAACTTCCTTGAGTGTGACGGCCTCAATCATGCACAAAAGTTTCTTTCTATTGGACAGTCAATCAGGAAAGAAACAGTACGTTATAGGATGGAAAAAAACAGTGCTGTCAAGTTAGTTTGCCCACATTCCCCTTTGAAGCAGGGCTGTCATATACAGTAGAACCTCTCTTATGTGAACTAATTGGGACCAGAGGTGGTTGATATATTCGAAAAGTTCACATAAGAGAGGTTCTACTGTATAGCAAAGTATGTGAATTTCATAATACCGAACTTAATCTCTTTAAAACACTTATGAAAATGTAAACGTGGCTGTCAACCACACGTAAATCACACATTAACACGTTGTGATCATATGTTGCGAGTCTAATCAATGAGTGATCGAACTTGGACTTTTGAGATCTTGTATTTTAACTCTTCATCTATCCTTTACATTTCCCAGCTCAAACATCGTACTTTTTTTTCTAACAAGTTCGTGTATTTTATATTTTATTTCGTATGGTTTACAAAACTGATTATTGAACAAAACGTGTTTCTTATGTGTTATGTTTCTACGATTTCTGTATAATTAACTTAAGTTACATTGTTTTGTTTTTTTTCTGAGATGACACTCGATTCGTGTTCAGTGAAATTGGTTTAACAACCGTGTTCTCGCACGACTGAGATCTTCTGATTAGTTATTTACCTGTTAATTAAGAGGCTTAATTGCTGCAGGAAGCGCGCGAAATTTCGTTCGGACGATTAATCTGACCGTTGGTCAAGCGCGTGAAACTGAGCGTGGCGCTGAGACAACGGCGCTTTTTTTTTGTTTTTTTTTCTTTCCCCCTATTAAATAATTATTCCTTCAACTTGATTAAGTTGAGTTCAATTCCGCTCTAATGCTCCATTTTTCTTCTTGGACTCGATGTGTTTTTTCACCCATTCAAAGCGAATCGGTGGCGGTAATTGGCTCTGCAAAATTCGTTTAAAATCAATCAGAAACTGAAGTTGATTAATGAAATTACGACGTAATCTTATATCTGAAAGCCGCTTCTTTACGACTTCCTCAATCATGAGGGAACCTTACTGGAGCATGGCCAGCTCGGACCATTAGCCCTCTAGGGGTCAGCTTTATGGAAAAGTTGGCGAGGACTGGTCAACTCCGTGGTCAATGCCTGTGAAGATTGCCACGCTCAACTCGCATTACGCGACGCTTTCCAGGAGCGAAAACACGACGAGTGGCTGACCAGTGGTCAAGTCTGACCGCTCGACTTTTGCAGCAGCAACTCGTGTTCAACAGCTGCGTGCGTGCATGGCTAGCGGACACACATCCATTCATTGGCTTTCAGCGCCTGATATATAATGGCCTTTAAGGGCAATTCAGAAATCGTTTGATTTCCTGTTTGACCAACGAGTGGACACGGCTCTATTAAGACCTTCTTCACTCGAAACCTGCGAAGAATCCGCACGCACGAGCTATAAAGGTGATGCTCTAGGGCATGGTCAAGATGAAATGGGACGCTCGTGTTACTTGATCACCGCTAGGTGAATGAATTTGGGGATATTACGTATTGATTAGGTGTTGATCCCTCTTAAAAAATCGGTTCAATTTGTGGAAATACACATTATTATATATTGTAGTTAAAGGAACATTCCATTTAGGTGCCATTCAAAATGGACGTCCTCATGTAGGGGGTAGGTGGGGGGGGGGGGG
>JAQGAO010001691.1:0-23033 GCA_034697705.1 Ommatoiulus sabulosus | reverse complement strand
CCCTGTTATATTATTATTTTTAACGTCTTTGTGGACCCCCAGTACCTAATCCATGGACCCCAGGTTAAGAAACCCTGTCTATAGGAACCCTCTTGGAGGAGTGTGGGGGGGTCTCCGATGAAAGTTCGTTATTAATCATTAATACAGGGTTCCCCAGACCAGGAAAAACCGGGCCCGTTTGCGAACTTTTTTTTAAAAAAAAGGTACAATACACATTTGCAAAGTTTTCGACAATTTCAGAGGACAAAATTTGCAAGATTTCTAATTGTTTTCCGAGTATGGATTCGTACAATTTTCAATTGTTTTCCGAGTATGGATTCGTACAATTTTGAACTTTTGAAAAGGAGAAGTTTTCAAAATGTTCAACAGATTCGTCTGCGGTAAACGTATACAGCCTTTTCCAAGGAAAAATGTGTGAAAATTTCAACGTTTTCCGATTATACATGTATATACAGTAAATATGTGAAAGTTTCCAAGTAATGTCGTGCTAATTTTGTAATACGACGCAAAACACTATTTTTTAAAATCGTGGATAACATCGGCATGTATAGCTCAAATTTTTTCGTTGTTCAGGGAAATTTGTTTATAAATCTGCAAAAGTCAGGGAAGTTGAATAGGAAATTTCTGGGGGAACCCCGAATGAGTAAAACGGAGGGAATGCGTTATTTTTGTTCGTAATTGGGAGCGAAAATGAACAACTTTGCGGGAACGACGCCATATTAGTTGATAAAAACGTTGTTTTCGTAAATGATATTTTCACCATTTTTCTCATTCAGGATGACGGTTTGAACGTTGAAGACTCGTTCAAAATTTGATTTTGTTGTTCAGATTTTGATGCTCGAGTGTATCGGTTCGTTCGCTGGGTTGAAAAATGGGAATAGGCCCGTTATTGATTCGCGGCGAAATCACTGGCCGATATATCTTATCTTTTATCGGTTTTTATTGAAAAACACGCGATAGCTCCGATAATGTCAATATTTTTTAGGGAAATAACGACGACCCCTTTCGATAACCGCGTAAGATGATCCTCCTCAGCAGGGCCTAATAGGGCCGGTGACGTACGTGCCTGCTTCGAATTTTCAAAAAATTGACAAATGCAAACTTTGCGAAGTTTACCAAAATTGACATTGGTAATTTTTTTAAAATAAATTATGAAATTCACCATGTGTCCATTAAATCCATTAAAAAGTGTAAAATTGACGTATGGGAAGATTTTGAATAATTTTGAAAATTGACCATATTTCCAAAAAAACAAACAAACAAACAAAGAATTTCCAAAAAATATCAATAGATTTTCAATAAAATATCTGCATAATTTTACCATGGACAATTTTAAAAACTGTAAAATTGACGTAGGCAAGTTTTAAACTATTTTGAAAATTTTTAAAAACCGATTTCTGAAAAAAAAAACAGAATTTCAATAAAATATCCTTTGAATTTCAATCAAATATTCACAGAATCTCAATCAAATATTCACAGAATTTCAATCAAATATTCACAGAATTTCAATCAAATACTCACAGAATCTCAATCAAATATTCACTGAATCTCAATCAAATATTCACTGAATCTCAATCAAATATTTACAGAATCTCAATCAAATATTCACAGAATCTCAATCAAATATTCACAGAATCTCAATCAAATATTCACAGAATTTTAAATAATATATTCATTGAATTTTAATAAATTATCTGTATAATTTTTACCATGGACAATTTTAAAAACTGTATTGACGTACAGTATAGGCAAATGTTGAACTGTTTTGAAAATTGACCAATTGAATTTCCAATGAAATCCAAAGAATTTCAATAATATATCCGTATAATTTCATTGAAATATCCGTAGAATTTTTCCTGTAGAGAGCATCTGACTGGTAGAGGTGCAAGATGTCAGGGGGATGAAGAATCCCTTCCAAGTTGGGATTGATGGAGTTGCGCTTTTTCCTTAATTCTCAAAATGGAGTAAACAAGAGGAGAGGAGCCAGAAGTCGAAGAAGCGTGAGTCCGTGCCACGCTTTCATTCATGATGAGCCGTACGTGGCGCTCTACGGTAATAGCCCGAATTTTTGCGGTGTCAGTGTTCCTCCTCTGATGGCTAAAAATATCCTTCTGTCTCGAACCCGGAGTCTGGATGATGAAAAAGTGCTGCGTTTTTCCTTCTTCTCTCTTTCATGAAAGCCAGATCGCATCCCGTATGTTTACGCCAATCCCGAAAGGCTCCCGAAGAAAGTGTGATTCTTGCCCGGATACCCAAAGATGGAGGTGTTGTACAATGGCCCGCGAGGATCGTGTTTCCACGTGTGCCATGATTGCCTGTTATGTCATTAGTTTTCTCTCACCTGTTTTTTTTGCGCTTTTTCCGGTCTTTTTCTTTCTCTTCTTGCGGAGAAAATTAGTTTGGATCTGATCCAGGAATTTGGGACGAATCTTCCGGGTCGTTCAGGATTTCTGGCTGGTTGGAAACCTATATACTGTCTGGATTGTCTGGATCTGCCATCTCCGATGGTTCATGAATGAATCCGCCCTTAGCCATCCTCTTAGAAAGTTTTTCCTGAAGATTGTCGAGGATTCTTCCAAGATTTTTACTGCGCGAATCCTGATTCTTCAGGAGATTCTTTCAAGGAATTATTGAGGTTGACAATCCTCGGACCGGAGGTTGTCCCGAATCAATCATCCGGGTTGATGAGTATCTTTAGGAGATTGAAAGCGTACTTTCTAGATCTGCGATGACATGATCTCGAAAGGATCAGGATAATCCTGATTATTTGGACATTCTCAAGATTATTTGTTAAAGGTCGCTTTGAACAGGAGATTGTTCTGAATCTTCTGGGCCGATGAGACTTTTTGGGATAATGAAATCATGTTGTCTGAAACTTATCACGAACGAAGGTTCTTCCTATAGATTCTTCCTGAATCGCGAGAGATTCTTGTGTTTATTGAAGAAAAGACTCCTCGAATGGGAGGTTGTCCTGCATTTTCCTGGTCGATGAGAATCTTTGGGAGATTATAAACTTACGGGTCTTGATCCTGTGTCGTGTCTGGAAAGTTTCCGCGGAATATTCTTACGGCGTGCTTCCTGAATCTCGACAAAACTTCAGCATTATCGAGGAAAGACAGAATTTACGGCTCCCGAATCTTGGGAATTCTTTGCTGAAGTTTTTCAACATTTGGTCGGAATCTCGTTTGCAGTTTTTGTAATTCGTTAATCTGACTTGGAAGTTGTGGTTAAATTTGAAGTGCTTTCTGCGTGGATATCATCGTGAAAACGAGATAATCTCATCGGGAATTGGTTCAATAATTTTTTTCCTTGTTTATTTAATCCCTTAGGAGTGCGATTAATTATTGGCTCGCCCAACAATTATGAAATCCGAAGTGGAAATACTCGTTTCTGATCAGACGCAATCAACCTTATTGTTGTTGTTTTCGTCGAAAACACCAGATTATGCCACTCGAATGGCTAATTTTAATCTTTCCTATACCAAAATATTGCCGAATGATAAGGGGTTTTTACCGATAATTTCATCCAGTTATCTAAAAAATAACGGAGTTAACGTATTGTTCGGATAATGGCAATTATGAGGCTTATTTTTGGCGAGTTGATCCTAAATTGGATTAGTATTAAAAAGCAAAAATGCAAATTTTACTCACCTCTATTAATATTATGTTTGAGTTTCCACAGGTTACCTTCAGACCTGGAAAAGTCAGGAAACTTTGAAATTTCCGGGGAACCCTGTTCCAAAAATATCCCTAACATGGACCATTTTCCAACCCATTCGGGGAAATTCTCCTTTCCCTAAAACTGAGCAGAAAAAAAACTTAACGAATATCCCCCTGTATGAGGAATCGAGTTCGTAAAAAAGGGAACATGTCATTTTAGTTCATAACTCGGAGCAAAACGTTCGTGAAATTGTCATTTTCGTAAATGGCGAAATAAATCACTTCATAAAGGAAAAAGAAATGAAACTCTTGGTCTAACGATATAAAAAAAGTCCCGTCCGCGCCACTACTCAGCTATAGAGTTTTAGGAATTTAAACAAGGAATCAATTTCGTATTTTGTAAAATTTTCCATTTCATTTTTTTTTCAATACAGTACGTGTATTTTATAATTTGTATCCCTAGGTAGTACGAAAACAGTATATATAGTGAGTAATGAGTATAAACTCGTTGTAATTTAGCAGCAAAACAACACTTAACACGCAGATTGATTTATTTTTCCCCATGTAACTAACATCCATTGAGTCGAAGGACAGTTTATTTTCAATTGTCGTCCCAAAACTGTTTTTTTCTCGTTTGAAAATTTGTTTGGTTTTACGAAGATACGTTGCAGGTGCCTTCCAAACAATTGAACTTATTTTTGGTACGAACGAATGATATCGTTTTTGCTCATCGGTGAATATCACAATAATATCCGTCCGCTGTTGATTCTGGCTGCCATTTCAGCCCGATATTCTGTCTCGATTTACAGGGCGCCCCCAGACCTGAGAAATCATGGAAGAACAGCTTATTTTGAAAAAGTCAGGGAAATGTTGTTGCGATCCAAAATTATTGCTTCTGGTTAGCTCAGAGCCCATTTTCCGAGTAGAAATTGCAATATTCTCCGCGTTTTCCGAGTAGAAATTTGCAAAATTTCCAACGTTTTTCGAGGATAAAATTGCAAAATTTTCAACGTTTTTCAAATGTTGATTCGGATTCTATGTTAATTTTCAAAATTGTTATTAGTAAATTTTTCAAAATACACTATGCCAATTTTTGACACTTTCATTGATCAGGGAAACTTTTTATAACCTGGAAAAGTCAAGGAAGTTGTTAACGAAATTTTTGTGGGAACCCTGATTTAATAATTATCAAGCGCTGTAGTCAAGGATTTGAAAAATATCAGAAAAAATGTATCGGATATAACAAATACACCAAAAATCACGTTGTTTTCGTGTTTATTTTTTCAGCTCAGGTTTTTTTTTTAAATTTAAAAATTAAATTGATAAATTTCAAATTTAGAATCTTTTCGGTTCGCCTTCAGGAGGTTTTGGGATTAATAAATGACGTAAAAATTGCCTTAAGAACAGGATGAAACCATCGTTCTAATAAGACTCAAATGTCCGTACGTGCGGACGTCTTTATCTTAAACTTTAAAAGCTGGGAAAGGGATCGTAAGAGGAAGTGTGCGTAACTCGTGGCTTCCTCATACAAATGTATTCGCAATTATTTATTTTTTGTGTTTCTCTTTGCAAAATAGGAAATAAGGGGAAAATGCGGCTCTCTCGGATATGTAAATCGGTATTTATAAGTTATAAGAAGTCTACGCTATATAATCCTTTTTCTTTTGAATCTCGTAGACACTGCCCGCAGGCGAAGCACACCACGGTGGCCGACACTCCAGAAATCAGACGGATTCAGGAAAATACCAAAATTCAGAGCACGGTGAGATGATTTTCAGTTTTATCCTAATTTAATATACTTTTTATTCCTTTAGTTTCTTTTTAGGAAGAATCCAGGGTTCACCCAATCCTGGAAAACCTAAAAAAAGAAGGGAACTTGAAATCACGATCTAAAATTAATGTTTCCATGTGGTAAATTCAGGGCCCATTTGCAAAATTTTGAACATTTTCCCAGTCAAATTTTAAAAATTTTCACCACTTTCAGAGGACAAATTTGCAAAATTATCAACCTTTTCCGAGGGCATACAGTATTTACAAAGTTTTTAACCTATTCTGAGAATAAATTTGCAAAATTTTCGTAATATAAGTTTGCAAGATTCCCAACCTTTTCTAGCACCAATTAGCAAAATTCTCAACCATTTCAGAGTAGAAATTTTCAACATTTTGCGAATATAAAATCGTCACGTTTTCAAAATATCTTCGTGCTAATTTTGTAAAATTTTGCAAAATATCGAATATTTTTTCCTTTGTCAATTTGGTTAAAATTATGGATAACACTGGCCTATGTCAATGGTCAGGGTAATTTCTTTAAAAACCTGGAAAAGTCAGGGAAGTTGAAAATGAAATTTGTGGGGGGAACCCTGGAATCTTAATAAACAAAACTTAAATTTGTGCTGAAAACTTATCTTCGACTACGAAGACTTTTCTAGTGACTGCCGAATGTTCCGGACGTTGTGCTAATCGCGTATTTGTTTTGTCTCGTACTCAAGGTGAAATACCACGAGGAGTTTGAGAAACAGAAAGGCAAAGTGACTCAGATAGCCGACGATCCCGAAACCCTGCGAATCCGACAGAACACGAAGATCATCAGCAACGTGGCGTACCACGGTGACCTGGAGAGGAAGGCGCAGATGGAGCAGAAGCGGCCTCCCAACGACGACAGGGAAGACGACGACAAGGATCACGTCATAGGCGGTAAGCGAAGGCCGAGGAAGGACCGTTCCTTTCGTGGAAGGTTTCAGGACGGAGAGAGGGTCTGACAGTGTCTCGAAATTACTCGGGAAAACATTAACGGTTGAACCTCGTTAAGATTGATCTCACAAGATGTCAAAATTTATTCGTTTTAAATTTAGTTTGTATTTAACAGGGGTAAGTATTTTACGTAGATAATAGGGTTCCCCCAGGCCTGGAAAAGTCAGGAAACTTTTAATGCTTTTTCATGCTTTGTTCATTGCCTTTAGATTTTTCCAGTACAAATTTGCAAAAATTTTAACAGTTTGCAAGGATAAGCTTAAGAAATTTCCAACTCTTTCCAAGGATGTCTTTGCAAAATTTTGAACCTATTCCGAGGATAAATTTGCAGAATTTTTCACGTTTTCCCGAAGACTTACTCGCAAAATGTTTCACGTTTTTCGAGCACAAATAAGCACAAACTATTTTCAACTGTTTTCAAGGAGGAATTTTCAGAATACAAATTTGCAAAACTTTCAACATTTTTAGAATGCAAATTTGTAAAAATGTCCACATTTTTTAATGCAAATTTTTGAAATTTTTTAAAAATATTGAATATTGTCCTGTGCCGATTTTGCCAAATCGAAGATAACACTGTCATATCAATTTTGACATTGTCATTGGTCAGAAAAAGTTGGAAATCCTGGAAAAGTCAGGGAAGCTGAATATGAAATTTATTGGAGAAACACTGTAACATTATTCGTCCGCACTCTAGGACGGAGACCTGGAAATGAGTTTGTACTGGCAAAAATACGTATTAGAAAGTGAGTTCTTCTTAACGAGGTTGCACCTTATTAGTTTTTTTTTACCCCGGCGAAGATAACACCGAAGTCAAAATTGGAGACCCGAAATAGCGTTTTAAACGTTCTGGATTCCGTTTTCCATAGAATTAAGGCGATGTTCACGGAGAGGGTTCGTCACCAATATATTTGTGCGAAATGTAAATATTATATCTTTTTTTTCCATCCAACGACTAGGTTACGACCCGATCCAAGGTGCGCATCTTCGTTTGTAAATTTTTTGTACGGCGCATGCACGAATCCCTAACGACAGATAATAATTAATGATGGCAATGATAATAATAATAATAACATTTTTTGCATTTTGGTCTAGGTTTAGACCTAGTCTCGAAAACCGTGCGCGGATGTTTATGTCCGTGTCGAGAAGCTAGCTTTTATTTGAGAAATGCTCGTGTGTTTGATTTTTTCGTCTTTGTCGCCCCACGACATGTTCGTTGTCCGCATGCTCATAATCAGTTTGTTACCCCTTGTGTTTTAGATGAAGATTTGATCAAGCCCGCTCATTCGGCTAACAATGTCCATAACTCAGTTCCAGTTGTCGCTACTAACCAAGGTTAGTTTTTACATCTCTCGTTTTATACATTTCGTGAGTTTTTGTTAGATGTTACGTGCCTGGACTCTTGGGGCATTTTGTCTTTCGTTACCCTCAAACGAATCCTGACTGTTGTTGCTTGAACAGCGTTCTTGGAGCTCTTCCCGTCCGAGGTTTGTAAGTTTTGTGTTTGGAGAAATGGTTTATGTGGTAAACGTTTTTGAAGTTTTGGGAATGTTTGACGGCCCGATGAAATGCGCGGAGACGTGTTTTTGCAACGTATTTTTCAAGAAACCGAACCGTACGTTTCGCGACGCACGTGCTATTGGTCTGTACTTGGTCGTTTCCGGGAGGACTCAAATTTAAACGTTTGTTAGCAGTTCCGTTGCCGCTCTCCCGTTAAGTTCAGTAGCTTTTTTTCAAAAGGTTCTGTTCCGGAGTTTGTTTTTTCATTGCCGTTTTTGTGCCACCCTATTTTTTCGTTCGCCCCTCCGTGGTGCGGATCGTTCTGTTCCGTTACTTTTCGTTTCGTTTGTGACTGCGTTTTTATTTGTGTAGTACCAGTGCCCGTACCCGTACCTGTAGCCGTAGCCCAAGCTTACCACGAGCCTCCACCGCCGCAGCAGCAGCAGCATCAGCATCAGCCGCAGCCGCCGCTTAACCCAGCCGCGAGCCGAGTTATCGAAATGGACGCGGCGACGCATGCCAAAGACTCAGGATCCCCTTATTCGTCCCGACAAGCATCCACTGTTATTTATACCTCAGAGCATGGCCCAGGTAGTGTATTTTTCGCTAGGATTTGCTGAAATCCGACCCCCGAGAATGCCGAGCTCCTTATTGTTAGACTAAACAACTAATAATGTCGCCAGTCCGAGGTATTGTCGGTGTGGTTTCACAGTTCCTGGAAATGTGCCCAAGATGGTAGGTCGCGTCTTAGAAATGTCCACCATAGGATGCTCAAAGTCCGTTGTACGAAATGATCCGTGCTTGGTCCGGATCAGATCGTGTCTCGGAGGTGTACGCGAATTTGGACGAATCCAGCCGATCGATCAGCCCACTCCTAGGTGATGTTTATGAACCAGGGGCTACGCTAAAACTGAGTACCCCCAAACCTAGAAAAATCAAGGAACTTGAAAATGTCTGGAAAACCTGGTGAAGTCAAGGAAGAATGATTTATTTTTAAAAAACTCAGGAAAATTCAACGTATTGATGTTTTTATCCAACGTATTTATCCAATTTCAGAGGATAAACTTGCCGAAATTTTCAACAGTTTCCGAGTACAAATTTGCAAAAGTTTGAACCTTTTCTTAATATAAATTTGCGAGGTTTCTAGCTTTTTCTAGCACTAATTTGCAAAATTTTCAACTATATTCGAGTGCAGATTTGTATAACTTTCTACAGTTTCCAAGGTGAAATTTGCAAAATGTTCACCAGATTCCGAGGACAGATTTGCAAAACTTTCTGCATTTTTTTATCACAATTTTGTCATGCAAATTTTGTAAAAATATTCTTCGTTAAATTTTCAAAATTTGAAAAATTGTCATTAGTTAATTTTTCAAAATATCGAATATTGTCCCGTGTCGATTTTGCAAAATGCGGATAACATTGGACTCTGTCAATTTTTTGACTTTCTCATCGATCGAAGAAATTTTTCTTAAAAATTTTTTTGGAAAGTCAGGGAATTTGAATACGAAGATTGAGGTGGTGGGGGGGGGGAGACCATGTGTACGCAAATTAGACGGATCTGTCCGTTCGCACCACTCCTACGTAGTGTTAGTTTTCCTATAATCGTGATGTTCTGTCTACGAACATTTTAGTAGCCCCCTCATTCTGACGCGTTAGATTTTTGTTTTAACCCTATACGTGGTTTCGGGTTTGGACGTTAAAGCGCAGTTTGTCGGTGCGAATAACCTCATTTTTTCCTAATAGTTCCATAAATTATTCATTTAGTTTTTGACGCCCATTATCTGCTCAGAGGGGCACAAATGGTGCTAATGACATCCTAAATTGAATCAAAAAGCTTCTGATTCGGCATCATGCCAATACATGAAATGGCTTAGTTGTCCTCGGTAGCAATGACATAACATCCTCTCTTTTTGTTAGTGTTTTTATCGAGGGTAAATGACTCGAGCGAGTGTCACTCACTTGCCTAGAGACAGAAAAAGTTTCGACACAACTCTGAGTCGTCCTCGAAAAATTCCGCTTTTCCAAGTCAAAAATATTGGGCAAATTTATAAATTTTTGGGGAAAAGAAAAAAATTTGGTAAGACTTCAGTGTAAGTTTTAAACTGAAAAACGTAATGTGTAATTGTAGTGCGAAAAAAATTGTTTGGGAAAATTTCTGGAAATTTGCAAAATTTACAGAAAGTGGCGAAATTTACGAGAAATCTTGGCAAAAATTCATATATATTTTTTTGTTAAAAATACGAAAAATTTGAATTATAGCGAAAGAAAATTTGGCGCAAGTTTCAAAGCGAAAAAAACTTAAGACGTACTCGCGCAAATATACGTTTTAGGGAAAATTTTAAGAATTAAGAAATTGTTTCATGTATTTTTGAGGTGAAAATATATTTTCTGAAAATTTCGACAGGTTGTGATTAAATTTGTGGAAATGTTTCTATTCGGCGCGAGATATTGTACGCGTACTCCAGTTTCGGCACGCGGAGCAAAAGCATGAGTGGAGACTGAGATGCCCAGAAAGTTTAGTAACAAATTTTAACGAGTTTGATTTTTGCTGAGTGTGAAATTAACCTTTTAACACAACTCATGGCACGGTGTGTGTGATTTAAATCCGCGTTGTTACGAGCATCGTGATGAAAACCCCCCTGAGAATGCCTTTTGAAATAACTGTCGGAGATTGGAGCATGAGCATTTGCTATTTCCTCTTCCTGATTCGCCTCCGAAAAACAATACTCATGTTTCGATCGCACCAACAGAAGCGCAGAACATGTACTGGGGTCACGGATCGACGGTCATTTACAGCTCCGATTCCGGACCAGGTACGATACCCCAACAAAAAAAACCATCAAAGTAGGTGGGGACAGTTTATCGAGCTAGTAACAAATATCAGAATAAGTTGTCGAGGAAATTGTGGGAAAAATCGGGCCTAAATAAGGAGTTTCGATTATGATTGCAGATACATGTATAAGAATAATATGAAGTTATTTGAAATTTTGTAGTGTTTTTGTATTCAAAACTTGAAAATTTAGACGAATCGGTAATTTCCGAAACTTGCCCCGATCAGTTTTTGGACTCGTGATGTGATTTTCATATCCTTTCTTTGGCGTTATTTTCAGTTTCGAGCCCACCGTCCCGAAGGATTGGCTCCATCGCAGACTACGATCCCATCAACGATAACTACGGATCCGTCGCTTCGGCCACCGGTGGACAGATGAGGATGATGGGAGGTACAGTCGAGAATTGAATGTATAGTGAAATTGACGCAGTTGAACCTCGTTGAGACAAACTCGCGTAATATGAATTTTTGGTTGCATTAAAAGTAATTTTCAAGTTCCCAAGCATTCGCGCTAGGTTTCCTTAAAACGAATCGGGGACTTTTTGGGAAGGCGTCGCGAAAGACACCCAGGACGATCCGACCCGATAAACAATCTTCAATAACGGATTGTTTTAGTTAAACTACAATTGCGTACTTCCAGAGATTGCTCGATAAATCATCGAAGGGCGAGTGCTTCCAATACCACCAACTTCGATCAAAACGAATAAATTTTGAAGTCTCGCGGAGTTCGTTTTAACGAGGTTTGACTGTATCCACATCGGTGAAAAGTTTGCGAAGTTAGGGCGTTTTAAGTTTAGGCGGTGCTAAACCAGCGTTGGTTATGTGTCGAATAAAAGTTCAGTCATGGCTTAAAGTTGAGGACTAAAATAGTCATTCGTAAATTAAAATGACTTAATGTAGTCATTCATCGTCAATCCTAGGGTAGCGTAAGTCCCTGGATCAGAATAAAGTATTAGTTGAATAAAATTTTCAATCACGACTAAAATGAATAGCAAATAGCTCCGAGGCGATTTGCACATTTTTGACAGTTTGACAGATTTTTCGACAATATTACTAATTTTCAACAGTTTTGCTAATTTTCGTCAATTTGGCAAATTGTGAAAATTTCGGATATTTTCGAAAGAGTTGCAAAATTGTGCAAAATTTTCCCAGTTTCATACGTACAACGGAGTGCCCCCAAACCTGGAGAAGTCAGGGAAAAATGACTTTTTTTAAAATGTCAGGGAAATTCAACGTAGTGATGTTGTTGTGATCCAAAATTAATGCTTCTACATGGTTAGCTCAGGGCCCATTTGGAATCATTTTTACATTTTCCCAGTACAAATTTGCAAAATTTCCCAAGTTTTCCGAGAACAAAATTTGAAAAACTTCTCCACGTTTTCCGAGTACTGTACAAGTTTCCAAAACTTTCTACATTTTCCGATTACAAAATTGTCAAATTTTAAAAATTTACCATGCATTTTTTTTTAATTTTTAAAATTTTTCTATGTTAATTTTCCAAATTGTCATTAGTAAATTTTTCAAAATATGTCAAGTTTTGACATTATCATAGGTCAGGGAAATTTTTTTAAAACCTAAAAAAGTCAGGGAAGTTGAAAATGAAATTTTTTCGATTGTAGATACGAATCGAGACAGTTAGTTGTTGCATATTTGACTAATAACTCACGAATATTATTCTAATTAGTTTAGTTTACTACCAATCAAACGTCAATGCGCGACTTCAGCTTCTGTTGGTAGATCAGAAACCTAATATCTTGATCTTGAATTTTTCATTCTTTTTTTGTAGGAGACCAGAGAATTCCACAGCCCCAGAGACCCGTCGGGGTGAGTATCGTGCTAATTATTTTACGGAATTAAGTTAATGCTCTTAAATCGACCATAAAATTTACAGAAATTTTTCCCTAGGCCACGGATCCTTGGTAGACCCTTTTCGAACGCTTGTTCTCGTATAAAAATATTTAATAATGACACGAAAATATGAAAATACATGATCTAATTGAAAATTTTTTCATGGCAGTTGAAGTTCCGCGCCATGTACGACTACACCGCCGCCGACTCGGACGAAGTGAGCTTCCAGGACGGCGACATCATCGTGAACTGCGTGTCCGTGGACGAGGGATGGATGACCGGCATCGTGCAACGGACGGGCCAGAAGGGAATGCTGCCGGCCAACTACGTGGAGCCGTGCAACTAAATGTCCATGCCCCGTAGCAACCCTGCTTCTTTCTCCTCCTCGAGACGGGAGTTTTTGCTCTGTACACGCGCCGCTCTACTTTATTTCTCGACTTTCGTTTTTCCCTCCGCCCGCGTGCGAGGGAAAACTAGATCGGCTCACAGTTTCTTTGGTCACCGAATTTTTGGGTTTTTTAATCGTTTTATTTTTTTTTGGAAAATGAAGCCGTTTATCGTACTGTTGCGCGGGCCGCGCACTTTCGGTTACATTTGTCAGTCCCTAGTCTGTTGTTCTTAGCGTCTTCCTCGGAACTGCCGACTCACGAGGTTGTCTACCCCCGCTAAGCGCACCGACAATCGATGTTAAATTTTGTGGATTTATTTCTTAGTCGAGGAACGCCTCGCGGAATTATAGAAATTTTGTACGGAAATTTTCACAAAACTGACTTGACAACAAAGTTTCTCCTGACAAAAATTGCCAGACCGTTAGCTCGATTCGCCAGAGCCAACAATGGGTGAAATTGTCGGAATCTTCGGCTTTTCTGGTAGCTCCAGAAAATTGTCTTAGACTCGGAAGATTTGAAAATTCTTCTTCGAGATGAAGGGATTTAGTTGCAAACATTGATCTTTGATAGATCAAATTAGGATTTTATTCCATTCATACATTTTTGTTCTCATTTTTTGTTGATTAAGAATTGTTTTCATTCCAAATTTTCAGCCGAATTGTTCGACGAAATTCTCCGAAACTTCTCACATTTCCCGAAGTTTCGGAGAGGCGCTCGCAAATTTTTGAAGACTGAAAAGATTTTCGAGTCTTTGCGAGCTTTAATTTTTTGACAGATCAAATTAGGATTTTCTTCGGAGAAAGCTCGTTTAGAGATTTTTTTCTCATTTTTGTTTCATAAAAATTGTTCTTGTTCGGAGAAGTGCCCGCATATTCGAGATCCCTAAATTTAATTGCCAACTTAGTCCTTCTGGCAGAAATTTCTACGTTAAAAGATTTTTAGATAACGGACCTGTAAACCATTTCACGCATATCCAAGATTTCCTCCACAAGTCACAAAACTGAATTTTGTGCCCAAGTGGTTGTACTTGAAAATCGAAATTGTGACCGAATTGGTTTAAATCAATCGGATGATGGTAAAAGGTTTATTTAAAAGCAAAAAATGCGATCTTAAAGCTTTTGTCGATCGAAATACTCGTCGCGGTGCGAATTTTCTACTTAAAATACTAGCAACTTTCTAAAAATAACTACTTAAAATTCGATATCAAAGATAACATTTCAGGTTTTTGTGGTGGACTTTCTCGTGAGTTGCGTCTGAGGAGCTCGCCATTGTTATAAGTGCCTTGCAAACAGAAGAAAGGCTGATTGATCCGTGCGTTTGGGGGATGATTTTTTGGTTCGAAAACTAAAGTTTTTTGACTAAAATAATTTTTTTTTGGCTTATTTTTTTTTACGCTAGTTTTTTAAAGATTCGGATCTTTGTTTTACCGAATCGCTCGACAATCCAGAGTTCGTAGTGGTTTTTTTTGGATTTTTTGACTCGGTTTTTTTTCGAATAGTTTGGGAAAAACTCGAGTCGTTTGTACATTTTTTCCAAAATTCGTTGGTTGTTGCCTATGCGGCAAAATAGCTGTTGTTGTATCCGTTGTTGCGTGTGGGCATTATTCAATATTTTCTAACTCCCTTACCCTCCTCGGTCTCAATTCCTACGATTTTGAGTCGTCGGCTCACCAAACGCAATCCTAAAATACAATACCTGCAATGCTGAAAGTTTTCACAAAAATTGGTAATTTTCAACTCGGCGAAAAACTTGTAAGGTTTTCGGAGTTTTCAAGAGCTTTTCGAAATATCTCAGGATTTTTTAAAACGTTTTTAAAATTTGTCAAATATTTCAGGAGCATTTTGAAATTTCTCGGACGTTTCAGAAACTTTTTGAAATGTCTCAGATATTCCAGAAACTTTTTGAAATTTGTCCGATTTTTCAATTTCATATATCAGTACGAGGGCAATTTCGGTGTTCGAATAATTCGTAAGAATTTTAACTGGAAAATTTTGAATTTTGTATAGAAATATCTGTTCATAGGAATTATTTTTCTGCAAAAACAATTGGAAAAGCTGGTGTTATTATAAAATTTAAATTAATTTAGTGTTTTTTAATTTAAACTTAATGAACAGTGAACTGAAAATATCTGTTCAAAAGCTGCTATTTTTCTGCAAAACAATTTGAAAAACTGGCATTTTTGTAAAATTTAAAATAAATGTACTTTATTTTAAAATTAAAATTAAAATTAACAGTGAACTTAAAATATCTGTTCGAAAGAAATGTTATTTTTATGCAAAAAGAGTCGGAAAAACTCGTATTGTTATGAAATTTAAAATGAATTTAGGTTTTTTAAATTAAAGTTAAAGGTGAACTGAAAATACGAGTTTCCATCGTATCCCATCAAGCGTAGCGTTTTTTATCGCAATTGCATTCATTTACGAGTGAAATACCTTGACTGATTTTGTGGAAATTTTTTAACATTGCAGGTGTCGAGCTTTTAGGACCCTCTTGAATCGAGAGGGAAGCAGCTCAAGAATCCTTTTTATTTTGTATTAATGGCATTGGTTGGTATATATTTACGAGGCTCGAACGGCTCAATCGTAACCCCATTTTTTGACTCGGGATTATCGAATTTTTAGCCAAAAATGGTTTCGTGGCGAGCTTCCTCTTCGATGAATTGGCGATTTCTTCTCGTAGCACTCAGATTATAGTCGTGGAAAATTGACGCAGTTAGATTTTAGCGGTACATTTTTCAGCATTTTACCTCTTACGATGGTTATTTTTTTGGAAAAATTGTGACTTTTTGTCCAGTTTTTTAAAGTAAAAATAATGAGAAAATATTGGATGTAACGCTCGTATAATTAAAGAAATTAGATGGAGAAATTTAATTTCTGCTACGATACGAAATTGCGATACGCCGAAGATGTTTCGCCGTTTTGCTTCACTTTTAAAATGGGCACTTTTTCTACCTAATTATTCAATTTTTTAAGCCGAGATTCTGATGTAATTACGGCATGGCAATTGGTTAACGGATTGCGTTATTTTGGGTTAAATGAATTAGTTGACTTTATTTGAAAGGTTTACTTTCAAATTGAAGTTGTCGATGCGCCCAATATTTTTAACAAAACTTGCTTTTCGATCAATTTTATTCGTAGGGCCGATATTTTAATTTTATGAAATTTTAATTTGAACAGTTTTAAAAGCCTGTAGATAGGCAGAGGCGAGGGTGGGCGAAACGAAATTCTCAACCTTCATTGAACAGGGTGCTAAAAACCGTAAATCCGCAATGGTTTAAATTTTAACCACGGTCTTGTTTTGAGCAATGGTGATTTCAAAGAGTTTAAATTTTTATTATGAAATCTGAAATTTTTGATAAAATATATCGGATCTAATTTTTAAAATTAAAGTTTGGTTTGAAAATCTTAGTTTTTTGTTAGAAAAAGACATAACGTTTAATTATTTCATGTTTCATTTGATGAACTTTCTTGAAAATTGTTAAATTTTGGAAAAATGTGAAATTTTACGAAAATGTCAGTTTTTTGGCAGAAGAATAAATTAACCTACAAGATTTGTTTAATTATACAACGTTTTATTTTGATAAACTTGCTTAAAATTTTTGAAAGTTTCCAATAACTTTCATGTTTATTTTTATAAACTTACTTTAAAAGTTTGAAATTTTGGAAAAATATCAGTTCCCTTTTCCTAAGGTTAATGAAAATTTTGAAATTTTGATTCAGTTCTTCGACAGAAAAGCATGTACCGTACTTCAATTATTTTTCTTACTTTCAGATATTTTCACCGCTTTAATACCAAAGACAGCGTTCGGGAAGTTTTTAACATTGCGAGTATCTTGGTTTTAGGACCGTTTTAAGAAAATGGCTGTTGTCTCTTAGCCCAATTTTTTACGATTGTGTGTACGTGACCTTCTTTGATTTCGCCCCCACCCGAGCCCGAAACCACCTTCGTTCCTTACTGTAGATAAATCTCTCCTCGTGTATAGCGTGCTCGTATTAATCCTCTTCCAGTTTTCTCATCGAAACTTGTATATTACTATACATATACTCGTCGAAAAAAAATGTTCTTGCCAAATAACCGTTACGTGTGGTTGAACAGCAGCGCCCTCTATTCGCCGGGGTGGATTTTTCTCTCTTCGTTTCAATTCGCTCGCCGAAATAACCAAAAATGTAAAAATGTGTAAACCGACAAACATTACATGCTTCCCTCCTAAATAAGCGCTAAGAAAGATTACCGAAAGTTTTGCTTACGAATCGAGCACGTTGCAAGTCCAAAAACATCCATTTTTCCCAAACACGTTACCTTTTTTGTGTTATAAACCATTCGTTTTTCAAAAAAGTTGCTTTTTTAGTCCTACACCATTCATTTTCCCCAAAAAATTGCCTTTTTTAAGTCCAAAAACATCCATTTTCCTTTTATTGGTCAAAAACTATCCATTTTCTAAAAAAAATGGCCTTTTTTGAGTCCAAATAATTTTTTTAAATATCCTTATTACAGTCCAATACCATCCAGTTTTCCAAAATCTTACGTTTTTTTTGGGTCAAAACCATCCTTTTTGAGTTCGAAAGCATCCATATTTCCCAAAATATTACCTTTGTTAGACAAAACCATCCATTCTTCCAAAATAAAACCCTTTTTGGGGTTCATAGGCATCCATTTTGTTCTCGAAATACTACTTTTTGATAATCCAAAACTATCCATTTTTCCAAAAAAATATTCTTTTTGGGTCCAAAAGTTCATTTTCCGAAATATTACGTTTGTTGGACAAAACCATCCATTTTTCCAAAAAATATCCTTTTTGAGTCCAAAAGCATCAATTTTTTTTCTTCAAAATATTACCTGTATTGGACAAACCCATCCATTTTTCCAGAAAAAAATTATCCTTTTTAGAAATATTACTTTTTTGTTGTTGTCCAAAACCGTCCATTTTTGAGTCCGGAGGCATCCTTTATTTGCAAAAATGTTCTTAATTATGTTTTTTTTTAAAAAAAAAGGTTATTTCATAATTTTAACATTGCACAAATAGGATTTTTTTTTCGAGATTGGTGAGTTGGAATTTTTTCAAACAATTTTTAACCTTTTATTGGAACTTTGCTATTTTTTCCAGGTTTATAGACAATGTCCTGAGATTCCTTTATTCCAGGAGAGGAAATAAAAGTTAAAAAACGAGTCAGAGTGTAGATTACGAAGACAAAAAAATGTTTAAATATTAATGTGAAAAGATGTACCGACATTGGAAAGTCTCGAAAGTAGGCCAACACTTAATATCAATTAGCTAATTCATGTTTATTTTATAGGCTCGATTACTGTCTGCTGATGAGTGGTTTTCGAGACAGTTTACGGTGTACAGACTAGTTTTTTTTAACTTCCACCGATTCGAGGAAATTTGCCAAGTAACCTGGTAACATTTTTGAAATTTAAATCGGAAAAAAAGCATAATATTTTTTTTAATTTTTAGGCAAATACACAGTCCTATATAAATTAGTAATTCATTTTTTAATTAATTAAAACAAATTAAAACTAACACAACTTATAAACTTTTAAAAAAATATTTCATTTTACTCTTAATTAAATGATATAATGAATTTATAATTTTTTAAAACTATCAATTATTTCGCTCGCACGCAATCAGATATGAATTATTAATTTATATATTTAAAAAATATTGGAAATTTTTAAATTAACTCATTGAATTTATTTTTAAGTACGCACATTATAAACTTATGAAACAAATTACTTCGTTTTTAGTTTATAAAATAATATTCTGAATTTCTAATTTTTTAAAGCTATATCAATTATTTTGCTCGCTCACAATCAAATATGAATTATTAATTTGTATATTAAAAAATATAAATTTTTGATTGAAATGTTTTGTTTTGTAATTTTGATAATAATTAATCGATGTTATAATTTTTGTCAACAAATATCAAGTTATTAATTGTTATTTTTTAAAAAAAAAAATGAAATCCAAATACAGATTTTAAATTAAAAAAATAATGAATTAAATTGGGGAGATCTTGTTTATATTTCGAAAATTGTACCAACATTTGGCATTAGTCCTCTAAGGGATAGCCCTCGAACGGTATTCCAAAGCAGAAAACTAATTTATGAATTTTAAATTTTAGTTTCAACTTAATTTTTTTTGTTGAAATTATTGGCGATGAATTTGTTGTTTATCCCAGAAAAGCAGAAAATGCAAAATTTATGGATTTTACGGATGAATTTTAGGTTCAACAAAAAAATGCTTGATTCGCAGTTTTTTTGATCCGAGGTAAATTCGAGGTGTAAAAAAAAGTGTGTTTTTGCGCTAAATTTCACATATTTTTGCTAGCTTCCATCGAGCGTTGAGGGTGTTGATCATTCGCGATGACTTTGCGAACACTACGGGGATATTGCATGGATGTCGAAAGTGTCGTAAGCAATAACTCTCGGCGTAAGTTTTTACTAAGACATGCACAAAACTTTTCTTCGCTAAATCCTCGTAATTCCATATCTTCGACGTAGTTCAAATTTCTCCGTACTATTTTTCCTAAAAAAATATCGTTTCTATTCTCGATGATTTTTTCGTTTCCAGAACAGAAAAAAAAATATGGTGAATTTGTTATATTTGCATTTTGTTATCGTGTTTTTGTGTATAAAATAACAATTTAAAGACAGGGGCTTATTATATAATGTCGAAATAAAAAAAAGTTCTTTGCTATTATTTTTATGTCTGAAAACTGTTCATCGAAATTCAATGAGAACTTTTGTAAAATCAAAATGAACGTTTGAATCGGAATAGTTGGTACGTTCATGTTTTACGTAAATTGCAGATTCTGGTCGTTGCCACGCCAGTGTGCCAAAAAACTGGAACTTTTAAGGTATTTTTAGAATTTATTAAAAATTTCTTTCAGAATTTCAAGAATTTTTGAAGGTTAAATAAAATATTAGTTTAAATTTTCAAAGTTTGGCTCGAAATTCTAGTAAAATCAAGGATTTTACTTTTCAAAATTTAATTTAAATTTGTTTTCAAATTATAAGAAGTTGAAGTTTTTATGAAGTTACAAATTATTTATAATTTAAAGAAATCCTTTATTATAATATTGGGTACGGTAACATTTATTAATCTCTATTTTTTGTCGCCTCGACAGATGAAATAATTATACTCCCTAAACTTATTTTTGCAAAATGCCGTTGTTCGATTTGGTAAGTAGAACTTAACTTTAATTAAAAATATTCAGTTTAAAAGTAAATTTAATTTAAAATTCAATTAAAAAAATTATTTCTACGATTATACTATCATTGATTTCAATTAATTTTGTTGTTTCTGACCTTAGTTCCACCGTTTTAATTTCCGTTTAAATATTTAAATTTCAATATAATCTCAAAATTTTTTAATTATTTCCACGTTTAGTTTCATTTACATTAAATTTCAATAACATTTCCGATTTTTAATTACAAATATTTCTACGTTTAGTTTCATGTATTTTCGATTATTTCCACGTGTAGTTTCATTTATTTTAAATCAATGTTTTTGATAATATCATAATTTTCATTGAACCGCTTAAATTCCACTTTAGTTTGCATATTATTTATAATTATTTTTACGTTTATCATCATTCAGTTGTTTTGATTATTTCGAATATTTACCTTAGTTCCACCAATTAATTAATTAAATCAATAATTTCAAACTACAAAAACATTTTATATAAATTGAGGAATCACACCATTTATTGTCGATTTCAAACAAAATAATCACGCAAGAAACGAGTGTTCGTAAATATCACAAAAAAACAACTTAAATGCATAGAAACATCGGCTATTAAAATGATAGCGAATCATTGGTGTGATTATTAATAATCGATTATACATGTATTTATTGCCCACTCTTTCATTCAACTTAAAATTTTTTTCCTCTTAATGTACGATCTTAAAAATTTGCGAAAATTTACAGGAAATGTTTAATACCGGGAACATTTTATTTGCAAAATTTATACAAACATTTGATTAATTGTTGGACTGAGATTATTTCAAAATTTTATTTAATTATAAAAGTTTTACGAAATATCATATGTGGAATTTTCACCGGATATGTTGTATTTTTTTTTTGTATAGCCTAGCTCTACAATGTATACCCGCAATGTTAACAAATTTCCAAAAACTGAATTGAAAATAATTCAAAAAAAATTATTTCCTCCTATTTTTTGTAAGACAATCCAGTTTTCTAAATTAAACAAATTTACTTTTTAATTATGTTAGTTTTTTTAGAAATTCATTATAAATTTTAAAATTAACTTCATTTATTTGTTGCATTCCGTTTTAAAATAACTGTCATGTTTTTAATTTAAAAAAAAATATGCGAAAGAATGTTTTTATTTCTAATTTTTTTCTAATTTTCACAAAAAAAATGAACATTTTTGAAAATTGAAATTTAATTTCAGGTGTTCTTTCGAGTTTTAAATTTAACAAATATTAGTGATTTAAAGAGAATGAAACGAAAAAAATTAGAAATAAATTATTCTTTCACATTTTTAATTTCCCCCAAAAAAATATGCAAAACAATTTTCCCAAAAAAATGAATTTGGAGAAATTAAGTTTTGAAATTTTAAATTGAAATTTCACGTTTTCTTTCGTGTTTTAAATTTTAAAAATACAACAGTAATTAAAAGAGAATAAAACGAAATAAAAATACATAAAAAATTAGAAAAAATATACGATATTTGAACAAAAATTGTAGGAAAATAAAATATAATTTACCGGGAAACAAAATTTTTCGTTAAAACAGCATCACGTATGAAAATTTTTACCATTGCGGGTATTTGGGATCAGTTCGCATCACGTCGAACATATACATAAGAGAAAAGCTCCTCCCTAGACGAGTTCGTCTTGACCTGACCGGGATTATTTGTTCGTCGTTCCCTTCTAAGTAGATAAAAATCTACACGGAAACATCTAAAGACACTCTAGAAGCTAAGCTCCGGCAAAACCTTCCAAATTTTGTACTTAAATTAATAAAAAATAATAATAATTATAACGAATGAAAACGTGGAAGAGCGCTTCTAGTGTCCGGTTTTAGCTCGTAGGAATGGTCGAGAAAAACCAAAGAAAAAAAAGCAGCACTCTGTGCTCTTTTTATTACCTAATCTGCAAATACGGCTTAACCGGGATTAGTTTCTTTTATCCTTTAACCGGTGTTTGCGGCAGTGCATTTTCGGGGTTCTCACGCACCATACCGGTACGCTCGCTGTAAAATTTCATCAATTTTAAAGTTATTAATTTATATTTTCGTTTTAAAGTTATCGATAAACTTTACAGCGTATTATTGTTAGACCCCATTTTAAGTTTTCTTATGCCTAGTACGGAACATCGAAACGTATGTTTCAGTTTCAGTTTTTTTAAAAATGTTGCCGAAACACATTTCCGCACATCCGCCTCTAAAACATGTTTCTGAAACATGGTGTCCACGCCAGTGCCCCGCATTTCTTAATAAAATTTTCATGTTTTGAACAAAATTTGCGGATGTGTGCTAATTCACAAATGTTTGCACTTGACAATTCGCAAATTTTGAAATAAAATCCTCACATTTTTGAAGAATATTCGCAATTTTTGATATAAAATTCGAGCATGTTTGAACAATATTAGCCGATGAGTGACAATTGATTTCCGCAAAAATTTGGTAAATTTACATCAAAAATAATTTTTTCAAACATTTTGGCGCCCTTGTGCAGCCCACCCCCCAAACACTCACTCGCCCCAAAATGGAGGACAACCACAAGTTAAACGAAATAAGCAGACGACGGTAACTGAACAAAGTCAAAACTGGCGACTGATGCACCTATTTGGCTCCTTCGGTAGAAGCTTTGGAATTTTGGAATCATTTTGTTTCACAAAAACAGGGTTTCATGATAAAAATTTTCGCCAGATTCGTTTCACATATTGAAGAAACTGTTGAGGGAACACTGTTTCGCAGCAATGTTTCATTGGTCTGTACCAGGCATTGTGTATGCCTCTAACGGTAGCAGTAACCAACGAGGTTCAAACCTCAAACTTAGGTTAAACCAGCGATTTTTGCCCCAAATCGCT